>WNWK01003394.1:0-168503 GCA_009830355.1 Cherax destructor | reverse complement strand
ACCCGTTGGCAACAACGCTGGTCTGACCTGCTAAATAACAAACTTCATTCTATTAAACCAGTATAGGTTTCTGGCCTTCTTGTCACCAATGTCGAGGTTGGGAGATTACACTCTCCCGTCTTCGCATCGGCCACACTCGTCTTACGGGTATCTCATGGAGAGGCTCCCTGCGAGCATTGTCAGGTTCCAGTGTCTGTTCGACATATTCTGTTGGACTGCCTGCCCACTATATCAACGAGCACGCAGGATTTACCTCCAACGGCGTTTTCGCTCTGCGGCCCTTTCTTTACCTTCCCTTCTTGCTGATGGACCCTCCTTTAATCCTGACTCTCTTGTTAACTTTTTGACAGAAACTGACTTACTACACAAACTCTGAAGATTGTACCTTTAGCACCTCCCTCAGTCCCTTCTACCTCGATCTCTTGCTACCCTCTATCCCTGCACTATCCACTTTCCTGCTGCACTCCATACCCTACTAATCATCCATCTCCCTCTTACAATCCATTCTCCCTGCATCCTGTTCTGCCCTGCCGCGCTGTATAACCCTTGTGGTTTTGCGCTTCTTTTGATTATAATAATAATAATAGCCTTAAGTAGTTCATAAATAGTGTCATGCATCAGATGAATGAGTCCATGTTTGTAAGTTTGTAATCAGTTCTGAAGTGCCAATGTTGTAAAAGGGGAACATAACATATGTCAGGGACCTACTGTAATAATAATAATAGAGATGTAAAAGTTTTGCACACTATATTGACGCAGTTTCACATTTACTGTTTTTCTCTCAGAAAGGTTGACTATTACTAATCATGCATAGGAGAGAAACTCATGAGATAATGTAATAGTAGTATATGAACTAAATTTTATTAAATGGAATGTACAAAAGCTCTCTGACCCTAAATGAGTATAATAAAGGATTAAATATTTTCTTTAAATCTGATGAATTATATTGCTAGCTTTGATAAATTTATGGCTACACAATTATTTTCAGGAATTACAATGATTGAAAGGTTTATTACCAGAAGACATCAATGTTTCCCAAAAGATATCCTTATTAGGGAGATAACAGTTATACCTAATGAAACTCTCTATTCCAGCATTTAATAATTTGCCATGGCTCACAGAATTTACCTCCACTGTCACCACCGCTCTTACTTTCTTCCCTCCTTGCTGACAGCCCTGACTTTGACTTACACTTGCTTTATGACTTTGTCAGCAACTGCTTTACTACACAAACTTTGACATATAGCCTTTAGAGTCCCTTCCAGCCCCTTTCTTCCCTTACCTCTGATCCCCTTTCCAACTAGCTGTTCATAGACCCAGCACTACTCCCTGCCCCTCAGCACTACATGACCCTTGTTGGTCTAGTGCTTTATTTGATAATAATAATTTGCTACCACGCATGGGATTTTTTTGGGGGAAAAATCCATTTTATGATCAGATCCTGTTTTTAATAATAAGGCAATGAATGTTGCTAGAAGTCTGATAAGCTAGTAGAAAACAAAGGTTATTGGTCCTGGTGTGGTTTAGCACTAGTTTTGATTATAATAACAATATTAATCTTAATCTCCTTCCATGTTATGATCTACCCATGACTCATAAGCACAATATTATTCTCTGTCCAGCACTTTCTAGTCGGGCTTCATTTATGTACAAAATGGATGGTCAAGTAATCTCATCATGCCACCCCATCTCCCATCCCATTAGGTAAACTTTCAGACTTGGATCCAAAACATTCAAAAACTATACAGAAAATTTAAGCAAATTATTTTACTTTAATATCCTTCATAAAAATATATTTTAATGAAAACCAATTGTTCTGATTTATTCACAAATATTTATCTCTTATGTTAATTCTGGTTAACATTTGCTGTCTTTCCAGATGAGCTAATGGGAGAAGCAAGAGTAATGTAGAATGCCAGCACATTCAGCAATGCTCCAGAAATCAGACAAACTGCTTGGGATAAGATGCTTTCACATCATCTTTGGTGCTCAGAGCTTATCTGATATGTGCTGTACAGTGGACCCCCGAGTTTCGTAAAAACTTCACTCCTGAAGTCTGCTCAAGTGCCATTACCGAACGAATTTACTCCCTTAAGGAAAAATGTCACGTAGGTTAGTCTATTTCAGACCCCCAAAAATACTTTTCCACAAGCACTTACAATATTATACTTACATAAATGTACGATTTCCGGGGTTTACGAAACTCGGGGGTCCACTGTATATTGTTTTTATGTAAATATTGAATAATATTTACAGCCATATCAAGCATGATAGCCAATTATAGGCCATACCATAAAAGTCGTAGGATTAAAGTACAAATACTATGATTAAAGAAATAATATAGGTATGTGCTTGTTCATCAGACAGTTTGAATTGAGAATATCAAATGTTTATGCTCACTTGATTGCTGTGCTAATGTGTTTTAAGATATTGAACTCTTCCATCATGGGAACATTTTGAATTAAGCTGAACTTGCTTAACCAGCTAAACTAAAACTGAACTGTGATAAATATAGTCAATCGTGAGGGAGTGAAGGGGGATCTCTCTCTCTCTCCGTAACAGAATATTACTATTATATTTTATAAGGTTTACGTACGTGTGTGTGTGTGTGTGTATACACGGTCCCATGGACTGGTCCTAGACCAGGCCCATGACACAACACCCCACATTATCAGGGTCTTTGAAAGATTAAGACCCATGTGCAACAGTTTGGTATCTTAATTGTTGAAATGTTTAGAGACCGGGCCTCGGGGGTGTTGACCCTGAACTCCCCCCCCTCCAGGCAGTCTAGTCATCTGAAATCTTTTTCTACAGAACTGAATTTTTGGTAAAGAATATACGTATGTAGACCTGTACATAAAAATTTGTTGACAAGATATCTTGCATTAAAATATTCACATCCAGCTATACAGTATAAAGATTATAATTATTTTTTTACAATTAATGATAATTGTGCATATCAATAATATTTAATGAATTTGATTCAGGTATTTTTGCTACTTAAAGGATATGCTGTTTATTTTTATGATAAAGATTTATGCTCTCTATTCTACAGTATATATTTACATGATGTATAAATACCAGGTATGTTTTGCTACAAAAAAAAGAAAGCCATTTAAGTAAAAATTGTATGACAGTATTTTCATTACATTAAGAACTAAATTAGATGCATAAAGTAAATCAAGCTTTAAAAGAATAATTTATTATACAGCAATCTTTAATTGAGTAAGGTATATTCATGGGGAAGTGCTAAATCCATATGGATTATACAGCACCTGAGGAATGGGAGGTAATCAGGCTTGATTCAAGGAAGATATTTATTTTATGTGCTAAGCCAAAATGGGTCATACATTGTCCAAGGAAGACGGTAGCTTCAGTTCCTCAGATTGAGTCTTCACCAGCATCAAAGCACTCCCTTGAAGGGTTAATAGAGTAAAAAAAAAAAAAATACTGGGACTTTCACACGGCACTATTAACCATACATTTTGCTTTGTCAGTTTGTTGTACAGTAGACTGGTAATAACGAGATCTATTGACATTTTTTCATGTTAACAGGGGGGGATATAGTGTTGGAGTGGTTGGTATTTTTGTTTAATAAATGTATGAAAGAGGGGAAGGTACCTAGGGATTGGCAGAGAGCATGTATAGTTCCTTTATATAAAGGGAAGGAGGATAAAAGAGAGTGTAAGAATTATAGGGGAATAAGTTTACTGAATATACCAGGTAAAGTGTATGGCAGGGTTATTATTGAAAGAATTAGAGGTAAGACAGAGAGTAGGATTGCAGATGAGCAAGGAGGCTTTAGAGTGGGTAGGGGATGTGTAGATCAAGTGTTTACAGTGAAGCATATATGTGAACAGTATTTAGATAAAGGTAGAGAAGTTTTCATTGCATTTATGGATTTAGAAAAGGCATATGATAGTGCATAGGGGAGCAATGTGGCAAATGTTGCAAGTGTATGGAATAGGTAGTAAGTTACTGAAGGCTGTAAAGAGTTTTTATGAGGATAGTGAGGCTCAGGTTAGGGTGTGTAGGAGAGAGGGAGATTACTTCCCAGTAAAAGTAGGTCTTAGACAGGGATGTGTAATGTCACCATGGTGGTTTAATATATTTATAGATAGGGTTGTAAAAGAAGTAAATGCTAGGGTGTTGGGGAGAGGGGTGGGATTAAATTATGGGGAATTAAATGCAAAATGGGAGTTGACACAGTTACTTTTTGCTGATGATACTGTGCTTATGGGAGATTCTAAAGAAAAGTTGCGAAGGTTAGTGGATGAGTTTGGGAGAGTGTGTAAAGGTAGAAAGTGAACATAGATAAGAGTAAGGTGATGAGGGTATCAAACGATTTAAATAAAGAAAAATTGGATATCACATTGGAGAGAGGGATTATGGAAGAAGTAAAGGTTTTCAGATATTTGGGAGTTGACGTGTCAGCGGATGGGTTTATGAAGGATGAGGTTAACCATAGAATTGATGAAGGAAAAAAGGTGAGTGGTGCGTTGAGGTATCTGTGGAGACAAAAAACGTTATCCATAGATAAAAGGACACAAATACAACTAATGTGACATTTTATTGTGGCAACGTTTCGCTCTCCAGGAGCTTTCTCAAGCCGTTACAAGCGATACATGGACACAGTGGGCATATATATACTCTCAAAGTGAGGTGAAATACTAGTGGTGGTAGTAGTAGTAGTGATATAAGTAGTAGTAGTAATACAATAAGGTAGAACAATCAATATGCACATGAGTAAAAGGTGATAAAACAAATACTTGGGTAGTATAACAATAGGTTAGACAAATATTTCTGCTGGAGGTTGAAATATAGAAGGCCTGTAGGAGTGTTCCACATCTACGATGTGCTTGTGTTGAATCAGTAGGAGAGACTATGTGATGGTAGGGTTTACTGTTTTCAGGAGGATTCTTGCTAAGACTTCAGAGATGGTGAAGCTGCCTTTGTATTGTTTAATTGTGTTAGAAACAGAGATAAGTGCTGATTCAAGGCATTTGCGTCTACGGAAATTAGTTTCTTTGATTACTAGTCGGGCGTCTTTGAATTTCATGAGATGATTGTTTGAATTTCGGTGTTGTACGCAGGCGTTGTTCAGGTTATCGTTTCTGCATGCATTAATGTGTTCATTGATGCGTGTTTCGAGGTTTCTTGCTGTTTCTCCTACATAAATTCTGTCGCAGCCTCCACAGGGTATAGTGTAAACCCCTGCGTTGACTGGTTCATGGTGCTTGGATTTAATCCTGGTTAGATCCTTAATAGAAGTACTGGAAGCGATGGCGACTCTAGTGTTAGCTTGTGCAAATACTTTAGAAATGTTGGATGCAACCTGGCTGTTGGGAAGAATTATAACTTTGTTTGGAGTGGTGTTGACGCGTGGAGAATTAATGATCTGAAGAGCTCTTTTCTTGCAATCTTTGATGAAAAAGGAAGGAAAATGTAAATCAGTGAAGATTTGGTGAAAGAATGTACATTCCTCGTCAAGAAACTCAGGACTACAAATTCGGTAAGCTCTTAGGAAGAATCCGATGATGATACCTCTTTTGGTCTTAGTATCTTGACGCCCGACTAGTAATCAAAGAAACTAATTTCCGTAGATGCAAATGCCTTGAATCAGCACTTATCTCTGTTTCTAACACAATTAAACAAAACAAAGGCAGCTTCACCATCTCTGAAGTCTTAGCAAGAATCCTCCTGAAAACAGTAAACCCTACCATCACATAGTCTCTCCTACTGATTCAACACAAGCACATCGTAGATGTGGAACACTCCTACAGGCCTTCTATATTTCAACCTCCAGCAGAAATATTTGTCTAACCTATTGTTATACTACCCAAGTATTTGTTTTATCACCTTATACTAATGTGCATATTGATTGTTCTACCTTATTGTATTACTACTACTACTTATATCACTACTACTACTACCACCACTAGTATTTCACCTCACTTTGAGAGTACAGTATATATATGCCCACTGTCTCCATGTATCGCTTGTAACGGCTTGAGAAAGCTCCTGGAGAGCGAAACGTTGCCACAATAAAATGTCACATTAGTTGCATTTGTGTTCTTTTACTTAACATATTGTCGGTAATTCTACCAATATTATTACGTTATCCATAGAGGCAAAGAAGGGAATGTACGAAAGTATAGTGGTACCAACACTCTTATATGGGTGTGAAGAATAGGCTGCAAATGCTGCAGCGAGGAGGAGGCTGGAGGCAGTGGAGATGTCTTGTCTAAGGGCAATGTGTGGTGTAAATAGTAAATATTATGCAGAAAATTTGGAATGTGGAAATTAGGAAAAAGGTGTGGAGTTACTAAAAGTATTTGTCAGAGGGCTGAAGAGGGGTTGTGGAGGTGGTTTGGTCATTTAGAGAGAATGGATCAAAGTAGAATGACTTGGAGAGCGTATAAATCTGTAGGGAAGGAAGGCGGGGTAGGGTTCGTCCTAGAAAAGGTTGGAGGGAGGGGGTAAAGGAGGTTTTGTGGGCAAGGGGCTTGGACTTCCAGCAAGCATGTGTGAGCGTGTTAGATAGGAGTGATTGGAGACAAATGGTTTTTGGGACCTGACGATCTGTTGGAGTGTGAGCAGGGTAACATTTTGTGAAGGGATTCAGGGAAACCAGTTAATTGATTTAGTTGGATTTGAGTCCTGGAAATGGAAAGTACAATGCCTGCACTTTAAAGGAGGGGTCTGGGATAGTGACAGTTGGGAGGGACTTATTCTCAGCTGTCGTATATGAGCGCCTCTGCAAAGACAGTGATTACGTATGAGTGTGGTGAAAGTGTTGAATGATGATGAAAGTATTTTCTTTTTGGGGATTTTCTTTCTTTTTGGGTCACCCTGCCTCGGTGGGAGACGGCCGACTTGTTGAAAAAAAAAAAATGGTTGAAAAATTGAAGCATATTTTTTATGAGCATGCTATGTGTATCATTTATTATGGAGTAAATTTTTGGAAAAATATGACATGCTCTAAGTTCTGTCCCCTCCATCTCATTGAGTCTATATGCAGGCCATTGTCGTATGGAAAAAGGCCTACTTAATGTACATAACCTTTCATTGTTCAGTTCATACATATGCATCTAGTATTTTACTCAACATGTGTTAGTTAATTGATTTTTGATTGTTAAATCAATCCATATTGTCTCTGGATAGTAACTATGGCATCCAAGAGGAATAGATTAATTCTAGAAATGCAAAGTAGCAGCATAAGCGAGAGTTTGTATTTTGAAGAAAAACAAGATATTAGATAAGTTTACCTCTTAGCTTTGTCCAGCATACTAGTACACAATTTTTTTTTGCATCTTCAACTATGCCATCTGTCAATAATATTAATTAAGCAAGACGATTCACAAGCCCTTCTGAGAGGGTTACCCTCTTTGGAGGGGGTCATTCCATCCCCTTCCTTCAAGAGGGGGGGATGTAGAAGCGAACATTCCATCCTTATCCGATCGTCGTGATGCACATTGCATTCGCTATTTTGTTTGCTCTCATGACCTCCGCAATCCTTTCATGTATAGGATTGTTACAGATGTTAGTAGACGCTCTTTATTTGTTCGTCGCCCCTGCTTACTCGTCTCTTTTCTCTTCGTCTACATTCACTCCTGTCTTCCCTTCAGCTACCACCTCTATATGTTCATGTGACATCTCCCTTTCCCCTACCCCCTTGGGAAGTTCCTGCTGTCCGTGTCTGTTCTATTCCTCTACCTTGCGCGAAAGCCCGCCTAGGTACTACGGGACGTGATACCTCTCACTACCGTCCCATCGCTCTTACCAGTGCAGTTTGCAAGGTGATGGAACGTCTAGTTAATAGACGTTTGATGTGGTATTTAGAGACGCACAATAGTCTCTCCCCTAGTCAATATGGCTTCCGTAAGAGCCATTCTGCCATTGACCCCTTGCTGCGCTTGGATACGTATATTCGTAATGCCTTTGCTAATAACCACTCAGTTATCACTATCTTTTTCGACCTTGAGAAGGCTTATGACACAACTTGGAGATATAATATCTTGGCCCAGGCCCACTCCTTAGGCCTCCGAGGCAACCTACCATTCTTCCTTAAGGCCTTCTTAACTGACAGACATTTCCGGGTCCGGGTTAGTAATGAACTTTCCCCGGAATTTGTCCAAGCTGAAGGTGTCCCCCAGGAATGTGTTCTGAGCACAACACTCTTTCTGCTTGCTATAAATAATCTGGCATCTGTTCTCTCATCCAATATTTGGTCATTGCTCTATGTGGATGACTTTGCTATAGCTTGTGCAAGTGCTGACTGTCACCTCATTGCAGTTTCCCTCCAGCATGCCATCAACTGGGTTTCTGATTGGGCCACCACTCACGGGTTTAAATTTTCTAGTGGCAAAACTCGTCAAATTACGTTTACTAGACGTTCAGTGGTCTCTGATCATCCATTGTACCTATACGGCTCACGTATCCCAGAACGTGATAGTCAGGTTTCTCAGCCTCCTGTTCGACCGTTGATTGTCCTGGAAACCTCACATTACCTCTCTGAAGGCAACTTGTCACAGCCGGCTGAACCTTCTTAAAACCCTCGCACATCTTTCATGGGGAGCTGATCGTAGAACTCTCCTTCGCCTGCATTCAGCCCTAATTTTGTCGAAACTTGATTATGGTGACCAGATATATTCGGCGGCCTCCCCTACTACTCTTTCCATCCTTAATCCCATCCATCACCAGGGATTACGCTTATGCCTTGGTGCATTTCGTTCTTCCCCGGTTGAGAGCCTCTATGTAGAAGCGAACATTCCATCCTTATCCGATCGTCGTGATGCACATTGCATTCGCTATTTTGTTTGCTCTCATGACCTCCGCAATCCTTCCATGTATAGGATTGTTACAGATGTTAGTAGACGCTCTTTATTTGTTCGTCGCCCCTGCTTACTTCGTCCCTTTTCTCTTTGTCTACATTCACTCCTGTCTTCCCTTCAGCTACCACCTCTATATGTTCATGTGACATCTCCCTTTCCCCTACCCCCTTGGGAAGTTCCTGCTGTCCGTGTCTGTTCTATTCCTCTACCTTGCGCGAAAGCCCGCCTACCTACGGCGGTTTCTCGCTCTTTTTTTTCTAGATCACTTCAGTTCTCATTCCCATGCCATCGCAGTGTACACCGATGGTTCAAAGTCGTCTGACAGCGTCGGATTCGCAGTAGTGTTTCCGGACAGTGCCGTACGAGGGCATCTATTACCCTCGGCTAGCATATTTACGGCTGAATTATATGCCATTCTTGTGGCACTTATCCGTATTGCATCACTGCCTGTATCACCATTTGTGGTCGTTTCAGACTCCCTTAGTGCTTTACAGGCTATCCGTAAAATTTATACACCTCACCCCTTAGTTCTTCGTATCCAACTTTGGTTACGCCGTATCTCTAGCAAGCACAAAGATGTTTTTTGTTGGGTCCCTGGTCATGTTGACGTACAGGGCAATGAACAGGCAGACACTGCTGTGCGGTCAGCAGTACATGACCTTCCAGTTTCATATAGAAGTGTTCCTTTTACGGACTATTTTGCGGTCATTGCTACCCTCCTTCGCACCCATTGGCAACAACGCTGGTCTGACCTGCTAAATAACAAACTTCATTCTTTTAAACCGAATATAGGTTTCTGGCCTTCTTCTTGTCACCAATGTCGAGGTTGGGAGACTACACTCTCCCGTCTTCGCATTGGCCACACTCGTCTTACGCACGGGTATCTCAGTGGAGAGGCTACCTGCCCCTCTCTGTGAGCATTGTCAGGTTCCAGTGTCTGTTAGACATATTCTGTTGGACTGTCCACTCTATCAACGAGCACGCAGAATTTACCTCCAACGGCGTCTTCGCTCTGCGGCTCTTTCTTTACCTTCCCTTCTTGCTGATGGACCCTCCTTTAATCCTGACTCTCTCGTTGACTTTTTGACAGAAACTGACTTACTACACAAACTCTAAACATAAGAAAGGAGGAACACTGCAGCAGGCCTATTGGCCCATACTAGGCAGGTCCTTCACATTCCATCCCACTAAAAAGATATTTGTTCAACCCAATCTTAAATGCTACCCAAGAAATAAGCTTTGATAATTCTATTTACTCATGTGCAATTCCCACTCAAATCCAACCCCTCTCACTCATGAATTTATCCAACCTAAATTTGAAACTACCCAAGGTCCTAGCTTCAATAACCCTACTAGGCAGACTGTTCCACTCATCAACTACCCTATTTCCAATTATTATTATTATTATAATCAAATAGAAGCATTATTTCCAAACCAATACTTTCCTATATCCTTTCTAAATCTAAACTTATCTAACTTGAATCCATTATTGCGGGTTCTCTCCTGGAGAGATATTCTCAAGACCTTATTTATATCCCCTTTGTTAATACCCATTTTCCACTTGTATACCTCGATCATGTCTCCCCTCATTCTTCGTCTTACAAGTGAATGTAATTTTAGGGTCTTCAATCTTTCTTCATACGGAAGATTTCTAATGCTATGTATTAATTTAGTCATTCTACGCTGAATGTTTTCTAACAAATTAATATCCATTCTGTAATATGGAGACCAGAACTGAGCTGCGTAATCTAGGTGAGGCCTTACTAACGATGTATAAAGCTGTAATATAACCTCTGGACTTCTGTTGCTTACACTTCTTGATATAAATCCCAGTAATCTGTTTGCCTTATTTCGTACGCTTAGACATTGCTGTCTTGGTTTAAGGTTGCTGCTTACCATAACCCCCAAGTCCTTTTCGCAATCTGTATGGCTAAGTTATACGTTATTTAACTTATAAGTGCTTGGGTTATGGACACTCCCAAGCTTCAGAACCTTGCATTTATCTACATTGAACTGCATCTGCCACTTTTCTGACCAGGAATTGAGTGTCTAAATCCTCCTGAAGTTCCCTGACATCTACGTTAGAATCAATTATCCTACCTATCTTCGTGTCATCGGCGAATTTGCTCATATCACTAGTAATTCCCTCATCAAGGTCATTGATATATATTATAAACAACAACGGGCCTAAGACTGATCCCTGTGGAACGCCACTTGTTACAGATCCCCACTCGGATTTAACCCCATTTCTGCACACACACACTGCTTCCTATTGGTGAGCCATGACAGCACTTTTCCCCCAATGCTATGAGCTGCCACTTTCTTTAACAGTCTCTGGTGCGGTACTCTATCAAAAGCCTTATTAAAATCTAAATAAACAATATCGAATTCTTTATCGTGATCAACAGCCTTAAAAGCTTTACTAAAGAAGGTTAATAAATTAGATAGGCAGGAACGGCCCCTCGTGAATCCATGCTGAGTATTATTAATCAAATTATGGTTATCTAAATGGCTTCTAATAATTTTTTTTTTTTTTTAACAAGTCGGCCGTCTCCCACCGAGGCAGGGTGACCCAAAAAGAAAGAAAATCCCCAAAAAGAAAATACTTTCATCATCATTCAACACTTTCACCACACTGATACATAATCACTGTCTTTGCAGAGGAGCTCAGATACGACAGCTGAGAAGTGTCCCTTCCAGCTGTCACTATCCCAGACCCCTCCTTTAAAGTGCAGGCATTGTACTTCCCATTTCCAGGACTCAAGTCCAACTAAATCAATTAACTGATTTCCCTGAATTCCTTCACAAAATGTTACCTTGCTCACACTCCAACAGATCGTCATGTCCCAAAAACCATTCGTCTCCATTCACTCCTATCTAACACGCTCACACATGCTTGCTGGAAGTCCAAGCCTCTCGCCCACAATACCTCCTTTACCCCTTCCCTCCAACCTTTTCTAGGACGACCCCTACCCCGCCTTCCTTCCCCTACAGATTTATATGCTCTCCAAGTCATTCTACTTTGATCCATTCTCTCTAAATGACCAAACCACCTCAACTATATCAGCTATAATTGACTAGTAATTTGCCTACAATTGAGGTCAGGCTTATTGGGCCTGACCTCAGTCCCTTCTACCTCGATCTCTTGCTACCCTCTATCCCTGCACTACCCACTGTCCTGCTGCACTCCATACCCTACTAATCATCCATCTCCTGCTTATAATCCATTCTCCCTGCATCCTGTCCTGCCCCGCAGTGCTGTTTAACCCTTGTGGTTCAGCACTTCTTTTGATTATAATAATAATAATCACTCCATAACCTCAGCACAACTGTTTGGGTCTCCTACCTCTTCATGACTTTGAAAAAATCGAAGACCAGACAGGTCCACCTAGTGCATCACGGTTAACACTGCCTAACTAGCATAAACCATGAGATGATTCTTACAATTGCCTACTTTAACTGAAAGGCTATAATTGCAAAATGACTATCTGATATAAATAATTATTATAATCAAGGGGAGCACTAAACCCGTAGGATTATGCAGCACCTCGCTGTTTAACCCTTGTGGTTTAGCGCTTCTTTCCATCTCCCTCTTACAACCCATTCTCCCTGCATCCTGCAATAACATGCAGCGCTGTATAACCCCTGTGGTTTAGCGCTTGTATTTGATTATAATAATAATTAGCGCTTCTTTTGATAATAATATGCAGCACCTGTGGGGGAGAATGTGGAAGGTATTCAGGCTTAATTCAGGGAATCGGAGCACAGATCCAATTCCCTAGCTCAAGAGCCCCTCACCAACATCAAGGAACCTTCCTTGAGGGGACTATAATATAGTACTCGCCTAATTGTGGTTGCAGGGGTCGAGACTTACCTCCTGGCCCCGCCTCTTCACTGACCGCTACTAGGTCCTCTCTCTCCCTGCTCCATGAGCTTTATCATACCTTGTCTTAAAGCTATACATGGTTCCTGCCTCCACTACATCACTTGCTAGACTATGTATTCCACTTCCTGACAACTCTATGACTGAAGAAATACTTCCTAACATCCCTTTGACTCGTCTGAGTCTTCAACTTCTAATTGTGACCCCGTGTTTCTGTGTCCCCTCTCTCTCTGGAACATCTTGTCTCTGTTCACCTTATCTATTCCACGCAGTATTTTGAATGTCGTTATGTCTCCCCTAACCCTCCTGTCCTCCAGTGTCATCATGCCGATTTCCCTTACCCTTTCTTCATAGGACATTCCCCTTAGCTCCGGAACTAACCTTGTTGCAAACCTTGGCACACACTAATTTCTTGACGTGTTTGACCAGGTGTGGGTTCCAAGCTGGTGCTGCATACTCCAATATGGGCCTGACGTACAGTGTACAGTGCCTTGAATGATTCCTTGCTATCGGAACGCTATTCTCAGGTTTGCCAGGCGCCTATATGCTGCACTAGTTATCTGGTTGATGTGCGCTTCCGGAGACGTGCTCGGTGTTATACTCGCCCCAAGATCTTTCTCCTCGAGTGAGGTTTGCAGTCTTTGGCCACCTAGCCTATACTCTGTCTGCGGTCTTCTTTGCCCTTCCCCGATATTCATGAATGCATTTAGCAGGGTTAAACTCGAGAAGCCAGTTGCTGGACCACGTGTCCAGCCTGTCCAGGTCTCTTTGTAGTCCTGCCTGATCCTCATCTGATTTAATTCTCATTAACTTCACATCTGCAAACAGGGACACTTTTGGGTCTATCCCTTCCATCATGTCATTCACATATACCAAAAATAGCACTGGTCCTAGGACTGACCCTTGTGGGACCCCGCTCGTCACAGGCGCCCACTGTGATACCTCATCACATACCACGACTCCTCGTTGCCTCCCTGTCAGGTATTCTCTGATCCATTGCAGTGCCCTTCCTGTTACACGTGCCTGATCCTCTAGCTTCTGCACTAATCTCTTGTGAGGAACTGTATCGAAGGCCTTCTTGCAATCCAAGAAAATGCAGTCAACCCACCCTTCTCTCGTGTCTTGCCTCTGTTACCTTGTCATAAAACTTCAGGAGGTTTGTGACACAGGATTTGCCTTCCCTGAATCTGTGCTGGTTGTCATTTATAATCTTGTTCCGTTCCAGGTGCTCTACCACTCTCCTCCTGATAATCTTCTCCATGACTTTGAATACTATACATGTCAGTAACATTGGTCTATACGTAGTTTAGTGCCTCGTTTATGTTTCCTTTCTTAAGAACTGGAACTACATTTGCTGTATTCCATACCTGAGGTAGTTGCCCAGTTTCGAGTGATGTGTTGAAGATCGCGGTTAGTGGCACACACAACGTCTCTGCTCCCTCTCTAAGGACCCACGGGGAGATGTCTGGTCCCATCGCCTTTGAGGTATCAAGGTCACTTAGCAGCTTCTTCACCTCCTCCTCAGTTGTGTGTGTATAATCCTTGTTGATGTCCCCCTCTGTTCTGTCTTCCCAGAGTCCTTCCTGTCTCCACTGTAAATACTTCCTTAAATCTCGTGTTGAGCTCCTCACATACTTCTTGATCATTTCTTGTGAGTTCCCCTTCTTTCCTCAGCCTGATCACCTGGTCTTTGACTGTCTTCTTCCTCCTAATGTGGCTATACAGCAGTTTCGGGTCAGACTTGACTTTCGATACTATGTTGTTTTCATACTGTCGCTGGGCCTCCCTTCTTATCTGTGCATACTCGTTTCTGGCTCGTCGACTGATCTTATTTTCCTGGGTCCTTTGCCTTCTGTACTTTTTCCATTCTCTAGTGCACTTAGTTTTTGCCTCCCTGCACCTTCGGGTAAACCAAGGGCTCATTCTGGTCTTCCCATTATTTCTGTTGCCCTTGGGAACAAACCTCTCCTCTGCCTCCTTGCATTTTGTTATGTATTCCATCATTTCATTTACTGACTTTCCTACCTTGGTGTGAGATTGCTGTTGAGGCAACAAAAAAATTAAAACTCATTACTGAAGTCCATTATTTTATCAACATTACCCAGCTGAACTACTACCCCCCTCCTTGACATAACTTACCCTTATCTATATGGTTATTTATCTTTATTTTAATTGGGAAACTGCAAAACCCACAGGGTTCATATAGCACTTAGCTAATGGAAAGCAGTCATGTCTGAGCCCAGGAAGGAAAGGATAAGTCCAGTTCCTTGGATCCAAAACCCCTCACTGGCATCAAGATACCACTATCCTTCAGGACACAATAAAGTAAGAGTATTTTATATATAAAAATACTTTAAGAATAAGTTTTGAACATGGCATGAGAATTTATTGGTTTATAATATTTACCAAGCACTGTTACCATTTAGCACTTTACAAAAAATTCTTCATAAGTATTTTAAATTAATTTTAGTAAAAAAATCATTACAATATTTACAATAAAATAATTCAAATTTTATTGATCTCATAACTGCAAGGTAATAAATAATAACTTTTCTTTATTTGAAACATGACATAGAGCATATGGTTAAAAATATTCTGTCGACAATCATGTTGCATAAGGCACGGCTGCATTCCAATTATTATTCATGGAAAGCATTATTTTATTAAAGGCAAACACTTAGCCCATGTGAGGTCATTCAGCACTACATAAAAGTGAGGGAGAGAGATGGAGGTATTGGTGAAGGGTTCACAGTCAGTGCAGAAGTTAAGACAGAGAATCTGCATTAAAGGGGACAACCTTCAAGCTGAGTAAGTCAGGCAATGAAAAAGGTAAATAAAGGTTGCATGAACAATATTATAATCATAACTGAGTGCTAAACCCACAAGGATGTACAGCATGGCATGAACAATGATAAATGAGAATCAAACAAACTTTCAATTCTCAAGAGTGGAACTGGACATTTTTCAAAGTGACCATGTGTGAGCAGTGGCCAGTACACAGGCATGAGACTATCTTTCCACAACTGACAGTGAGGGAAGGACAACAAATTCCAATTGTGGTTCAATTAAAAAATAACTGATTCAAATATCTTTTTTGCAGTATAGGCATATGCAGTCATTCTCTTTTCCTGGCTCATCTTTGTCATCTAATTAAACTGGCCAACAAAGGTTTTGGTTCACGTTTAAAAATGTTGCTAATTTTTGGGCAGTGCTGTATGACCCTTTTGAGTTTAATGCTTGATTATAATTATAATAAAATTATAATTTTTGGACATTGAATTCAAATCTGAACTTAGTTTTGCTCCAATACGTACAGATTCTGTGAAATAGAATGCTGCAGTGAACAATTTCACCAAGACATATTCATCAAGAAGAGATATCAGGAAAATCTGATAATCAGTGCAGTGTGATTGCAGACTACTGCTGGACACTGGTGAGGGAGCCATACTGAACAAGCAAAAAAGCCTGAAAACTGTAATGCAAATATGTTTGTATGACTATGGAAATTTGTCATTTTTGTTTTCCACATATATATTGAATTTGTCACGATTTGTCATTGCATGCACCCCACTTAAATATCTATGTATATATAATACCTATCTCCATGGGGAAGTGGAACAGAATTCTTCCTCCGTAAGCCATGCGTGTCGTAAGAGGCGATTAAAATGCTGGGAGCAAGGGGCTAGTAACCCCTTCTTCTGTGTATATTACTAATTGTAAAAGGAGAACTTTCGTTTTTCCTTTTGGGCCACCCCGCCTTGGTGGGAAACGGCCGACGTGTTGAAAGAAAGAAGAAGATATAATACCTATGATTGTTAGGTAATATATATCATGTGGTTCTTCAACCTTAAAAAGCCAAAATTTTAATCAAAGGGTTTTATAAATCTGTACATGATAGAGCTAAATAAGCTCAGATTCATGATAGGTGCATTAAATTTAGCATAAAACTACCAATTTGGTTTCTAAACTATAACAAAAATTAATAAGAATCTTTATTTCTACAAGTACATGTACCATGTATACAGACCTAGCTGACATCAATGACGTACTATATAGAAAGCCCCTTGTTATACAGAGCATAACTAGAAAAAAAAGTTAAATTTTGATGGCTAGAGAAAATTATTAAATTCTATTAAATTAGTAAGACATAATTTGCTTTGTTTGAAACCATGCTGGTGTTACATGGCAATATTCATGCTTCAAAATGACCCTTTGTTTTTAGTATCAACTTGTGTGTGTGTGTCAGCAATACTGTGGCCGAGAGAGAGAGAGAGAGAAAACGGGACGTGGAAAAGCAAAGTAATGAAGACAGACATAACAGATAAAATAAAATTGGTCATAAGTTGGCTTAAACATCTAAAGACCCAACACTGGCATTAAGAGGACAGACTGGAAAGGGGTGTTTGCCAAGATCTACTTGTATGTGCTATATGTACTTAAGAGAAATATTAGTAGAACTGGAATGTACAGTTTCAATATGTATAAGCTAAGTATCACAATAAATCTGGTTATGTATGTTTTTGAAAAGAAAATTAATGTTTTTTGGTCTGTGGAGGAGGAATTCCAAGCAATTCACAAAGACGATTACGCTGTTTTCGGGCTTCCTCAATATTATCCATCCACTCTGTCTCCTCTAAAATATTTGTGACTTCCTCTAGATGTTCTTCAGGAACAATTTCTTGATCACAATAATCTTGTATTGCAGTTAGTAAACTGGTTGCAGTAACTGTTCGAACTTTGGGATACTGTCACCAAACAAAAGTGAAAAGATTATAATACAAGTTAACTAAATGGCATTCAGAATCATAACTATTTACATTTTAATTCATTCTTAAGCCAAAACTTATACAAATTTCTAACATAAAATTTACAATTAAATTTTATGATCAATAATGCTGAATAAAATAATCTGATTATATTTTAAGCATTACTCATTTTTAAATTACATGTAACTACTGTGCACTGTATTCCCCAGTAAAAACGTCTCACCTGATATCCTAAGAAGAGTGAGAGCTGGGTGAGGCAGGACCTTGTAGCACTGCTGTTCATTCTCAATAACTCGCACAGAGCAGTGATCACTGCTGCCAGCTTGTGGTAATCTGTAGACTTAAAACACTCTTTTTTCAAGACGGTAATGAGCCTAGAGGTGTATATTTTATCTTGTTCGAGTACCTGTAAAACAATTAGAGTTCTCATATTATTGACTTCAATGGTACTGTATCCAGATACAATAAAAAAAATGTATGCTAATAAAACTGCTCTATTTCTATATACATATGGACAGCTATATACAAATAACATATACATTAAAAGTATACTGTATATTTACTAAGTAGCCACTTCCTAAATGCATTCTTTTCCATGATGTAAAAGAAATATGTGTTCATAAGGTGATGAGGGTATCAAACGATTTAAATAAAGAAAAATTGGATATCACATTGGAGAGAGGGATTATGAAAGAAGTAAATGTTTTCAGATACAGTGGACCCCCAAGTAACGTAAAAACTTAATTCCATAAGCATACTCAAGTGCCATTACCGAACGAATTTACTCCCTTAAGGAATAATGTCACGTAGGTTAGTCTATGTCAGACCCCCAAAAATACACTTCCACAAGCACTTATAATATTATACTTACATAATTGTACGATTTCTGGGGTGTTCGTTACTCGGGGGTCCACTGTATTTGGGAGATGACGTGTCAGCGGATGGGTTTATGTAGGATGAGGTAAACCATAGAATTGATGAAGGAAAAAAGGTGAGTGGTGCGTTGAGGTATTTGTGGAGACAAAAAAGTTATCCATGGAGGCAAAGAAGGGAATGTACGAAAGTATAGTGGTACCAACACTCTTATATGGGTGTGAAGCATGGGTTGCAAATACTGCAGTGAGGAGGAGGCTGGAGGCAGTGGAGATGTCCTGTCTAAGGGCAATGTGTGGTGTAAATATTATGCAGAAAATTCGGAGAAGGTGTGGAGTTACACAAAGTATTTGTCAGTGGGCTGAAGAGGGGTTGTTGAGGTGGTTTGGTCATTTAGAGAGAATGGATCAAAGTAGAATGACTTGGAGAGCGTATAAATCTGTAGGGGAAGGAAGGCGGGGTAGGGGTCGTCCTAGAATAGGTTGGAGGGAGGGGGTAAAGGAGGTTTTGTGGGCAAGGGGCTTGGACTTCCAGCAAGCATGTGTGAGTGTTAGATAGGAGTGAATGGAGACAAATTGTTTTTGGGACCTGATGAGCTGTTGGTGTGTGAGCAGGGTAACATTTTGTGAAGGGATTCAGAGAAACCAGTTAATTGATTTAGTTGGACTTGAGTCCTGGAAATGGGAAGTACAATGCCTGCACTTTAAAGGAGGGGTCTGGGATAGTGACAGCTGGGAGGGACTATTCTCAGCTGTCATATCTGAGCACCTCTGCAAAGACAGTGATTATGTATGAGTGTGGTGAAAGTGTTGTATGATGATGAAAGTATTTTTTGGGGGATTTTCTTTCTTTTTGGGTCACCCTGCCTCGGTGGGAGACGGCCGACTTGTTGAAAAAAAAAAAAAAAAAAAAGGCTTAAGAATTAATTGTTGTATTAGTATAAGTCATAATTTAAGATGTGAATCTCTTTTACTTGCATGTTTATGAGACAGAAAAAAGAACTGAGGACTTAACTGTACTAAAAGTATGTTACATTTTCAATGAATAAATCTTTTGGATACTAACCGGATCAAGAACGGCTGAAGAACTTAACAAGTCTCCTACGGTTTTGATTAAAGGAAGTGTGATTCGATCCACTTTCTGATAAGCTACGAACAATTGTAGGATTGTTTCCAAGAAGGATGAGAGAAAGTCTGTTTTCTCTGCTCGAGCATTCAAATAGCTGTGTATGGCTTCACTTGTGTATCGTGACTGTTGAGGAAAAGAGAGAACATTTTAATACATAATTTGGGTACTGTATAAACATGAAAAGAGCTGATACTATATTGGTAACATATATCTATTACAGTATCTAATCAAGCACATAACCTTAAACTTTATTTATAAATCATTTACTATTTTACTATCTTTAGCATAGATCTACATGATTGAGGGCAGGGTCACTTAGATCTACACAAATTCTAGTACCTTCAAATTTATCATCCAAATATCTGACTTGAATATTTCTTCTTCTTTCAACACGTCGGCCATTTCCCACCGAAGCGGGGTGGCCCAAAAGGAAAAACGAAAGTTTCTCCTTTTACATTTAGTAATATATACAGAAGGGGTTACTAGCCTCTTGCTCCCGGCATTTTAGTCGCCTCTTACGACACGCATGGCGTACGGAGGAAGAATTCTGTTCTACTTCCCCATGGAGATAAGAGGAAATAAGAACAAGAACTAGTAAGAAAATAGAAGAAAACTCAGAGGGGTGTGTATATATATGCTTGTACATGAATGTGTAGTGTGACATAAGTGTAAGTAGAAGTAACAAGACATACCTGAAATCTTGCATGTTTATGAGACAGAAAAAAAGACACCAGCAATCCTACCATCATGTAAAACAATTACAGGCTTTCGTTTTACACTCACTTGGCAGGACGGTAGTACCTCCCTGGGCAGTTGCTGTCTACCAACCTACTACCTAGGACTTGAATATTTATTTGTACATTATTAAATCACACATTTTCAATTTTCTGTTAAAGGCATGATGAAGCTTATTACCAAGAATAGAAAGTGCCTGCACACTGAAGGAGGGATGGGGACATTGTAGTTGGAGGGGTAATCTGATTGTGATGTCAGTACACTTCTGGAAAGACAATGATTGAGTAAATGTATTTTCTTCTTTGGGTTACCCTGCCTTGGCGAGAGATGACATTTTAAAAACAATAAACACTATTGTTAGAAATTACACAATTCTAAGTTTTCAAGAAAATCCAGTAGTACCCAAGGAGGTACTACCGTCTTGCCAAATGCGTGTGAAACAGAAACCTGTAATTGTTTTACACAATGGTAGGATTTCTGTTGTCTTTTCTTTCTGTTTCATAAACACACAAGGAAACAGGTACATCTCGTAACTTCTACTTACACTTACTTCACACTACATATACTTCTTTCTTTCAACGCACCGGCTGTATCCCACCGAGGCAGGGTGGCCCAAAAGGAAAAAGGAAAGTTTCTCCTTTTAAATGTAGTATTATATACAGGAGAAGGGGTTACTAGTTCCTTGCTCCCAGCATTTTAGTCGCCTCTTATGACACGCATAGCTTACAGAGGAAGAATTCTGTTCCACTTCCCTATGGAGAAAATTTAGGATTATGTGGATTAAAATACGGCTAGGATGCAAAAAGTGGGTTATAATAAGTGTTTATGCACCTGGAGAAGAGTGTGTAGAGAAAAGAGAGATTTTGGGAGATGTTAAGTGAGTGTTTAGGGAGTGTGAACAAGTGAGAGAGTAATTGTGGTAAGGGACATGAATGCTAAAGTGGGAGAAACAGTTGTATTGTAGAGGGTGTGGTACGTAAGTTTGGGGTACCAGGGGTAATTGATAATGAAGGCCTTTGATTGAACTTTGTATAGAAAGAGGTTTGGTAATAGGTAACACATATTTCAAGAAAAAAAAGGAAAATAAGTATATGAGATATGATATAGGGCAAAATGGCAGTAGTTTGCTGGACTATAGTAATAGTAGTTTATTTGGACATGATACAAAGAGTTACAATTTGTTATGAGTGTTACATGCCAAAAGCCCCTAATATGCAGGGCATTTTGGTAGATAAAATACTAATGGGTAGACTTCAGGATGTGCATGTTTATAGAGAGGACAATAGATGTATCAGATCATATTTTAGTTGTAGCTACAGTGAGAGTAAAAGGCAGAAGTGGTACAAGGAGAATATCAGAAAGTAAGAGAGGTGAAGGTTTATAAACTAAAGGAGGAGGAAGTTAAAGTAAGATATAAGCAATTACTTTTAGAAAGATGGGCTAGTAAGAGTACAGGAAATGAGGTTCAAGAGGTATGGGGTAGATTTAAGAATGCAGTGTTAGCTTACCATGACTCCCAAGTCTTTTTCACATTCTGTATGATTAAGCTCTACTTCACCTAGTTTATAACTTTGAGGGTATGAGAGTATAGTTATGCCAACACTCTTATTTAGATGTGAAGCATGGGTGATGAATGTTGCAACAAGGTGAAGGCTGGAGACGGTGGAGATGTCGTGTCTGAGGGTAATGTGTGGTGTGAATATTATGGAGAGAATCCGAGGAGGTGTAGGGTTTCTAAAAGTATTATCCAGAGGGCTGAGGAGGAGTTGCTGAGATGGTTCAGACATTTAGAGGATAGAACAAAATAGAATGACTTGGATGGTGTATAAATCTGTGGTGGAAGGAAGGTGGGGTAGGGGTCATCCTAGGAAGGGTTGGAGGGTATAAATTAGGTTTTGTGCACAAGGGGCTTAGACTTCCAGCAGGTGTGCATGAGCATGATAAGAGTGTGTGGAGGCAAATGGTTTTATGACTTGACATGATGTTGGAGTGTGAGCAAAGTAACATTTATGAAGAGATTCAGGGAAACCAGTTAGCTGAACTAGTCCTGGAGGTGGAAGTACAGTGACTGTGCAAGACAGTGATGGAGTGAGTGATGATGAAAGTTTTTCTTCTTTTTGGGTCACTCTGCCTCTGTGGGAAATGGCCATTGTGTTATAAAAAAAATAGTAAAAAAAAAAAAAAATTTGTACTAACCAAATTTGCAGAGATCCCTCCAGCCGAGTAAGTGATTCCCAATAGGACCCGAGTCCTATAAGCCGGGAAGTCCAAAAGCTGAATGAATATATGAAATGTAGCCTTTTCTGATGCCCAATTCATTACATCGCATGCTTCCTTTGGAAAAATGGTTTCCAGTTCCTTTAAGTTAGGTATGTATGGTAGTTTTGGAGAGCTGGAAAAATAAATTACATTAATATAAATTAACCTAACCTAGCCTATCCATGGTTTCTACTCTTAAGTTCTTTGGATTGTATTTCAATACAACAGCAAACAAAAATAATCATATACGTACTTTGTTACAATTCAGAGGTCTGAGGAGGGGGTTACTGAGATGGTTTAGTCATTTAGAGAGGATGGAGCAAAATAGGATGACCAAGAGGGTGTATAAATCTAGGGTGGAAGGAGCAGTAATTATTGTTTCAGGGTACACTGAGGGAAGGAGGGGGTTAAAGGAAGTTTAAAGTGCTAGAGGCTTAAGTATAACCAGCAGGCTTATGTTGTGCATTAGTTGACTTGATGCACTGTTAAAGTATGAGCAAGGTAACTTTGGTATATGAAGGGATTCAGGGAAGCCAGTTTGCTGGGTTAAGTCCTGGAAATGGGAAATACAGTGCCTGCACTCTAAAAACAGTGGTGGGGATGCAGTTTGAAGGGTCATTTGAAATGTGATGTCTGTATGCTTTGGGTAAGTCAGTTATTGAATGAACAATGGTGAATGTGTTTTCTTTGTTTGGATCATCTCACTTTGGTGGGAGATGGGTGGTGTTGAAAAAAAAAAAAAAACTGTCAGCAAGACTATCATTCCTCCTTGGCACAGAGTCAGTTGAAAGCCACTATACAGAGTACATCACTAGACTGTTTATGCCATGCTTTTTTTGTTTAGGTAGGTCTTGCAATTTTGGTTAATAAAGCAATGATTATTTTGTCATATGAGTTATAAATTTATTTTTTTCCATAACTCAGCAAAAATTAGTTTGATCACAAAATTAAAATGTCATTGATGTTAAATGATGCTAACTTAATTTATGCAGAATAAACATTGATAGGCTTTGGTGCAAAATTATAAATTTGTATGACATGTTAATTCACAAAAGTATATAAAACAAATACAGTGTACTTGTGTGGTGCAACCCTTCCCAAATAAATGGATAATGGGCAAGGGCTCCCAACAAGTGCAATATACAGTAGACCCTCATTTAGCACGAATTTATGTTGCACGATTGAAGAATTGCGGCACATTCTTATCTAACACGACGTAAAACTGATATTACACGGTTCGGCTGGAGGGGGAAAAAATTTGAGCGCGCGGTCGCCCGCGGTGGGTTAAACCATTGAGTCAGTGGGGGAGTCCTACTACCATCCCCTGCCACCCTCACCCACCCACGCATCTCTCCCAGCATTCAGTTTGGTTCATACGCGTGCAGGACGACAATAATTGGGAAGCTCGCTGTGTTTATTTACATACATTTTCTCATTTTCGTTGCATTATGATAAATCTGCCAAGCAATCATGGCACCCAGTAAGCATACAAGTGTTCCAGCAAGTGACAAGAAAAGGTTTAAGCATTCAAGTCTAGGAATTACAAAGAAAAGGTACATGTATAAGCATTTATGTCTTAGATTTAACGAAGGAAACAAAGATATTAGACAAGACATAACTTGTGGCCGTAATGAAGTACATTGGACCCCTGAGTAACGTAAAAACTTCATTCCAGAAGCCTGCTCAAGTGCCATTACCGAACGAATTTACTCCCTTTAGGAATAATGTCACGTAGGCTAGTCTATTTCAGACCCCCAAAATACACTTCCACAAGCACTTACAATATTATACTTACATAATTGTACGATTTCCAGAGTGTTCGTTACTCGGGGGTCCACTGTATTACTTTGTACACATAAAAAGAGGTAAACATAAGTTTGTGTGACTTACTGACTGACTTACTGAATGACTTGACTGACTTACTGAATGACTTGACTGACTTACTGAATGACTTGACTGACTTACTGAATGACTTGACTGACTGACTGACTGAATGACTGACTGAATGACTGAATGACTGACTGACTGACTGACTGACTGAATGACTTGACTGACTTACTGAATGACTTAAAGTTAGACACTCAGTACAACCATCAACTTCAGTTCCAGAACCTCTACTATCCACCTCAGCACAGTAGGGCCACAGCATAACTCTCCACTCTCTTCACAATCATCCACAAACACCAGCACCCACAATTTAAGGTAAATATTATTATTTCTGTTACATTTGTAGTCTTATGCAGTAAAAACAACATAATACATCACGATAATGAACTACAGTTACATATTCACTTTTATTTTTGTAAGATCTGTTGGTCCAAAAAAACTTGTTTGGCTTTTTGGGGGACTCCCAGAAACGTAACCCTATTTTTCCCATAAGTTCTTTTAATTATCTAACACGACGTTTTCAGGAACGTAACTACCGTGCTAAATGAGGGTCTACTGTAGATTAAATTTGAGAGATAAGCTGACTGAAAATTTTTAAATCAATCCCTTTGTGGAACCTGTTATACAGTACATAAAATGACCAGTATGCATTAACTGAAAGATAATTTTACAAATGTGTAAAACTAATGTGTATGTATAAGACATATGAAGGAAAATATTGATTATCTTAAATCTATATATAAAAAAATACTGGGATAGGTTTTCTTTTAATAATGAAAAGATTTTTAAATTATGTACAAACTGGTTTATATGCCGGAGTACAAGTTGACCTGGTGTATAATTAGACCCCTAAAAGTTTGAGGTGTTAATTTAGGCTTAGGTCCATATTTGCCCAAAAAGTCAAGCTCCCCTTCCCCCCCCAATCCTTAAAAAAAATAAGGCAGCACCACTTCCAATCAGACTGTCAAGTTCTGAGAGTCTGAGTGAACTGACAGGGTCCACTAGCCTAGCCTACTACCATGAGTAATGTACAATAATTTGTCATTGATACAGCACAAGTTTTATTTGTTATTACTAATAATTAAGCTATTTATTTAAAATGTTTTACTGATTATTAAAACCAGTTACCATAATTCATAATGTTTTAAAACCCTAAGAATACCTCATCTTCTTCATCTGACAAACTAACATTTCATCCGTTGGTATTTCATCATATGGATCAACTTCTGAATTGGATGGAGCACAATTTCCACAGCTAAATCTTTCATTCTATATTGTCTTTGTTACAGTAAACAGTCAACTTACTGAGTTAGAATTTTCATTACATGACTGCTGTAATTGTGGTGTGCAATTAACCACCATAGTAAAACTGCTTGAAACACACATCTCTATCCATGGAAAGCCTAACAGCAAGTCGGATCCAGTGTGTGTATGTTTTTGACAGGATGGAAGTCATACTCCTTGTATTTTAGGTATTATTTTTAATAAAGCGTGACATTCCTTTACTAAAACCATATACGTATCTGGGCAACCAAAATAAAACAGGTAAGAAGTAGCAAATAAAACTTGCAACTGCAATACAAGTTATGGTACTAGCATGATAGCATCAGCAGGCTAGTGGCACTTCCCTCCTTCAGGAATGTGCTGTGGCCTTATTTTCACCTCTGCCATGTTTTTTTTTTTTCAACACGTCGGCCGTCTCCCACTGAGGCAGGGTGACCCAAAAAGAAAGAAAATCCCCAAAAAGAAAATTCTTTCATCATCATTCAACACTTTCACCACACTCATACATAATCACTGTCTTTGCAGAGGCGCTCAGATACGACAGCTGAGAATAGTCCCTCCCAGCTGTCACTATCCCAGACCCCTCCTTTAAAGTGCAAGCATTGTACTTCCCATTTCCAGGACTCAAGTCCAACAAAATCAATTAACTGGTTTCCCTGAATCCCTTCACAAAATGTTACCCTGCTCACACTACAACAGCTCGTCAGGTCCCAAAAACCATGTACATACAGTGGACCCCCGCTATTCGAACGGCTCAGCATGCGAACAAATCGTCATTATAACAAGAAAATCGATACGTCATACGAACAAAATATTGTGAGTCAAACGAATGCGTCCGTGACCTGTCCGCCCAGGCGCTTGGGTGCCTCACCGCGCAGGCGTGGAGAGCCAGTCCTGCATTGTTTACACTCTAGAGAACAATACCCTGCACGCTCCTCCAGACATTTCACACTTAATTATAATTTTTTGGAGTTTGTTCAAGTGCGACTGTGAAATAAGCTACCATGGGTCCCAAGAACGTTCCTAGTGGTACCCCTGGGATGAAGAAAGTGAGAAACACCGTAGACACGAAGAAGGAAATAATACAAAAATACGAGAGTGGTGTGCGAATGTGTGAGCTTGCCAGGATGTATGGCAAAAACAGGTCAACTATCGCTTCTATCCTGCTTAAGAAGGAACAAATTAAGGAAGCACTGCCAGGACACAAGCCTATGAAAGACAGGCTAACTCTCATGATGTGTAGTAATGCTAGTGGGGATTTTAAATTGAAGCCTTTACAGTCATCCCTCGGTTTTCGCTTGTCCCAGTTATCGCCGATTTTGGTTTTCACCGACTTTTTTCAGGGAAAATTTGGCTCAGTTTTCGCCGATTATTTTAGTTTTCGCCGATCGTATGGGACCTGTCCACTAGTGCCGCGCACATACAAAGGCCGTAGGCCCGCCACCCACGCACATTGTCACGCAGTCTAGCATTGTTTACGCTTGAGTGAACATCACCCCAGGAGTTTATACAAAACATTTATTAACAATTCATTGTTTTTGGGCCTTGATTATTGTGTGTGACTACTAAATAAGCTACCATGGGCCCAAAGAAAGCTCCTAAAGCCACTTCTTTGGTAAAGAAAGTGAGAAACACTAGAAATGAAGAAATAATAGAAAAATATGATAGTGAAAGTGAGAAACACGATGGAGTTTAAGAGTGTAGCATGGCATGCAGGGAGTGTAGCATGCCAGGAGTGTAGCATGGCATGCAGGAGTGTAGCATGCATGCATGCAGGGAGTGGAGCAGGCATGCAGGGAGTGTAGCATGCATGCAGGGAGTGTAGCAGGCATGCAGGGAGTGTAGCAGGCATGCAGGGAGTGTAGCAGGCATGCAGGGAGTGTAGCAGGCATGCAGGGAGTGTAGCATGCATGCAGGGAGTGTAGCAGGTATGCAGGGAGTGTAGCAGGTATGCAGGGAGTGTACATGTATGCAGGAGTGTACAGGTATGCAGGGAGTGTAGCATGTATGCAGGGAGTGTAACAGGTATGCAGGGAGTGTAGCATGTATGCAGGGAGTGTAACAGGTATGCAGGGAGTGTAGCATGTATGCAGGGAGTGTAACAGGTATGCAGGGAGTGTAGCATGTATGCAGGGAGTGTAACAGGTATGCAGGGAGTGTAGCAGGGATGCAGGGAGTGTAGCAGGTATGAGGGAGTGTAGCAGTATGCAGGGAGTGTAGCATGGTAGCAGGGAGTGTAGCAGGTATGCAGGGAGTGTAGCATGTATGCAGGGAGTGTAGCATGTATGCAGGGAGTGTAGCAGGTATGCAGGGAGTGTAGCAGTATGCAGGGAGTGTAGCAGTATGCAGGGAGTGTAACAGGTATGCAGGGAGTGTAGCATGTATGCAGGGAGTGTAGCAGGTATGCAGGGAGTGTAGCATGTATGCAGGGAGTGTAACAGGTATGCAGGGAGTGTAGCATGTATGAGGGAGTGTAGCAGGTATGCAGGGAGTGTAGCATGTGCAGGGGTAGAGGGAGTGTAGCAGGCAGGGAGGGATGTGTAGGGAGGCAGAGGGAGTGTAGCAGGCAGGGAGGAGTGTAGCAGGCATGCAGGAGGGACCTGGATAAAGGACTTGGTACCTAGAGTCCTTATGGAGGGGATTCCCCTTCCAAAATTAGGTCTCTTCCCTCTCCCATCTTCCCTCTCTCCCATCCAGCAACATCAGTCTTCAATAAAGGTAAGTGCCACATTCAGTTCATTCATTTGTGCATGTAAATCTATCTTTAAGGCCCCCCAAAAAATTTTTTTCCAAACTTCTGGGTTTCTGAAACGGATTAATTGAATTTCCATTATTTCTTATGGGGAAAATAGTTTTGGTTTTCGCCGATTTTGGTTTTAGCCGATCCATCTGGAACGGATTAAAACCGAAAACCGAGGGATGACTGTACTAGTGTATCACTCAGAAAATCCCAGTGTGTTCAAGAAACACAATGTCGTCAAAAATAGATTGTGTGTCTTGTGGAGATCTAGTCAGAATGCATGGGTCACAAAGCAACTTTTCAGTGAGTGGATCCATGAAGTGTTTGGCCCCAGTGTGAAAAAATACCTACAGGAAAAGGGTTTGGACAAAAAGTGCCTCCTGTTACTGGACAATGCTCCTTCACATCCTCAAAACATGGAAGACCTACTGTGTGAAGACTTCAGATTTATAAAACTGAAGTTCTTGCCTCCTAACACCACTCCTCTCCTCCAGCCCATGGACCAGCAGGTCATCTGTAACTTCAAAAAACTCTACACAAAAGCAGTGTTTGAAAAGTGCTTTGAAATGACCTCGGACACTGAATTGACCCTTAGAGAGTTCTGGAAGAATCACTTCAATATCTACAGGTGCATAGGCCTTATAGGTAAGGCTTGGGAGGGATTGACTTCCAGGACTTTGAACTCTGCTTGGAGACCATTGTGGCCAGGTTGTGTCCAACAGAGGGATTTTGAAGGGTATGAGGCTGACCCTGACCCTGCCGACCCTGTGCCTATTGTGGACTCTATTGTGGAATTGGGCAAGTCCCTGGGGTTGGAGGTGAGTGGCGAGGATGTGGAAGTGTTAGTGCAGGGCCACAGGGTAGAGCTAACAACTGAAGAGTTGCAACAGCTGGAAATGGAAGAGCATAAGACCAGATTTGAGGCTATTGATTCACAGGAGAAGGAGGAAGAGGGACTGAAGAAGGTGCCTTCTTCAGAGATTAAGGAGATGTGTACAATGTGGAATAGGTTGCAAAGTTTTGTTGAAAAATACCACCCTGAGCAAGCTCAAACAAGCCATAACAGCAGCGTGTTCAGTGACCAAACAATGTCCTACTTCAGGAACATGTTAAAGAGGCGCCAGAAACAGAGGACTGTGGACAGTTATTTTGTTAAAAGTGTCCAGTGACTCAAGCTGGTCCTAGTGGGATTAAAAGACAAAGAAGAGAAGTAACCCCAGATAGGGCTTTGATACCTGAAGTCCTTTTGGAGGGGGATTCCCCTTCCAAACAATAACCCCAACCTCCCTCACTCCTCCTCCCTATCTTCCATATGCCATCAACAATCTTCAATAAAGGTAAGTAAAAATACATGCATTTATTTACTAAGACTTTTAGTAGTAGTATGTAATTCTTTTGTGTATGTAGAAGCTTAATTTTATTAAAATATATTATTTTTTAATATTTTTGGGTTTCTGGAACGGATTAATTGTATTTCCATTATTTCTTATGGGAAATATTAAATCGCCTTTCGAACATTTCACGTTAAGAACAAGCTCCTGGGAACGGATTAAGTTCAAATAGCGAGGGTCCACTGCATTAGCAAATTTTATACTCGACATGTTAGTCAACCCCTAGCTTAAAAATCTATTTATATGTTGGCTATATATATATATTTTTTTTCAACAAGTTGGCTGTCTCCCACTGAGGCAGGGTGACCCAAAAAGAAAATACTTTCATCATCATTCAACATTTTCACCTCACTCATACATAATCACTGTCTTTGTAGAGGCGCTCAGATACGACAGTTTAGAAAGTCCCTCCAAACTGCCAATATCTCAAACACCTTTAAAGTGCAGGCATTGTACTTCCCATTTCCAGGACTCAAGTCCGGCTAACCAGTTTCCCTGAATCCCTTCACTAAATATTACCCTGCTCATACTCCAACAGCTCGTCAGGTCCCAAAAACCATTTGTCTCCATTCACTCCTATCTAATACGCTCACGCACGCTTGCTGGAAGTCAAAGCCCCTTGCCCACAAAACCTTCTTTACCCCTTCCCTCTAACCTTTTCGAGGACAACCCCTAACCCGCCTTCCTTTCCCTACAGATTTATACGCTCTCCAAGTCATTCTACTTTGATCCATTCTCTCTAAATGAGCAAACCACCTCAACACCCTCTCTTCAGCCCTCTGACTAATACTTTTAGTAACTCCACATCTCCTAATTTCCACACTCCGAATTCTCTGCATAATATTTACACCACACATTGCCCATACACAGGACATCTTCACTGCCTCCAGCCACCTCCTCGCTGCAGCATTTACAACCCAAGCTTCACACCCATATAAGAGTGTCAGTACCACTATACAGTGGAACCCCGGTTTACGATGTTATCACCTTACGTTATTTTCGGTAACCGATATTTATAACGTAAGAAATTTGTTTGTGGTTTACGATGTTTGCTTCGTTTACCGACATTCGTACCGGACCTGTCCGCTTGGCGCCCAGCTGAGCGCGCACTCCAGGGAGCGTCAGTGCTATTGTTTACAAGCGGAGCGACCACCCACCCACACCCACGCATTCATACCAGTATATTGTCATTATTCCACTGCTGTTTTTAGTGCTTGCAACTGCTAAATAAGCTACCATGGGTCCAAGGAAAGATCCTAGTACTAAGCCTGTGGCAAAGAGGAACAGAAATATATGTACGATAGAAGTGAAGAAGGAGATAATAGAAAAATATGAAAGTGGAGTGCGTATCAGTGAGCTAGCCAGGCTGTATGGTAAACCCTATTCTACCATCGCTACCATTGTGGATAAGAAATATTCAAGTAAAATCAAGGAAGCTGTTGTTGCAAAAGGTGCATCTGTGATCACAAAACAGAGACCACAAGTGGTGGAAAATGTGGAAAGGTTGTTGTTGGTGTGGATCAACGAGAAACAGTTAGCAGGAGATACTGTTTCGGAGGGAATAATATGTGAAAAAGCAAGGCAGTTGCATGATGATCTCCTTAAGAAAATGCCTGCAACGAGTGCTGAAGTGAGCGAATTTAAAGCCAGCAGAGGCTGGTTTTACAAATTTAAGAATCGAAGTGGCATACATAGTGTTGTGAGGCATGGTGAGGGAGCCAGTTCTGACAAAGTGCGGCTGAAAAATATGTTCCTGAATTCCAGGAGTACCTAGAGGCTGAACAATTCCTCCCCCAACAAGTGTTTAATTGTGATGAAACAGGCCTGTTTTGGAAGAAAATGCCCAACAGGACCTACATTACTCAGGAGGAAAAGGCACAGCCAGGACATAAGCCTATGAAAGACAGGCTAACGTTGATGCTTTGTGCCAATGCAAGTGGTGATTGCAAAGTGAAGCCTTTACTAGTGTATCTTTTGAAAATCCCCGAGTGTTTGGCAGATGCGGTGTCAGCAAGTCTAACTTGTGTGTGATGTGGAAGTCTAACAAAAGGCTTGGGTCACAAAGGACATTTTCTTAGATTGGTTCAATGAAGTGTTTGGCCCCAGTGTGAAGAAATATCTATTGGACAATAATTTGCCACTTAAGTGCCTCCTGATAATGGACAATGCTCCTTGTCATCCTCCAAACTTGGTAGAGAAAATTGTGGAGGAGTTTAAATTCATCAAAGTGAAGTTCTTGCCCCTAATACCACTCCTCTCCTCCAGCCCATGGACCAGCAGGTCATTTCCAACTTTAAAAAACTCTATACCAAAGCAATGTTTCAAAAGTGCTTTGATGTGACCACAGACATGAACATAACCCTAAGAGAATTTTGGAAAAACCATTTCCATATGCTGCATTGTGTACACCTTATAGGTAAGGCTTGGGAGGGAGTGACTACCAGGACTTTGAACTCTGCCTGGAGAAAATTGTGGCCAGACTGTGTCCTAGGGAGGGATTTTGAAGGTTTTGGGGCTGAGCCTCAGAACCCTGAGCCTGAGCCTGAGCCTGAGCCTGTTTTGGAAGAAATTGTGGAATTGGGCAAGTCTTTGGGGTTAGAGGTGAGTGGTGACGATGTGGAACAGTTGGTGGAGGAGCACAAGGAAGAGCTAACCACTGAAGATCTGCAAGAGCTTCAACAGCAACTGGAACAAGAGAGCAGAGGTCAGGACAATGGTTCAGAGGAGGAGGTGGAGGTGGAACAAAAATGGAAGAATGTGCCTTCTTCAAGGATTAGGGAGATCTGTGCCAAATGGAGTGATGTGCAAGCATTTATGGATGAATATCACCCTAACCATGCTGTTGCAGGCCGTGCTGGCAACCTGTACAATGACACAGTGGTGTGTCATTTCAGGGATGTGTTAAAGAATCGCCAGACACAGATCTCCCTGGACAAATTTGTTGTTAGAAAGAGGTCTAGTGACTCTCAAGCTGGTCCTAGTGGCATTCAAAGAAAAAGGGAAGTAACCCCAGAAAAGAACTTACCACCTGCAGTGTTAATGGAAGGGGATTCCCCTTTCAAACACTAGCATACTACTCCACCTTCTTCCCTCCTCCCGTCCTCCACACATCAACAACTCTTCAATAAATGTAAGTGACATGTTATTGTATAATATTTGCATGTATTTATGTATTCTTTATTAAATTGTGTATTATTTAATGTCCAAAAGTTCTAAAAAATATTTTATTTAACTACTTTTGGAAGTCTTGGACGGATTAAATTTATTTCCATTATTTCTTATGGGGAAAATTGATTCGTTTTACGATTGTTTCGCCTTAAAATATGCCCTCTCTGACGGATTAAAATCGTAAACCGAGGTACCACTGTACTTTCATACATTCCCTTCTTTGCCTTATGGATAACATTTTTTGTCTCCACAGATACCTCGATGCACCACTCACCTTTTTTCCTTCATCAATTCTATGGTTAACCTCATTCTTCATAAACCTATCCGCTGGCAAGTCAACTCCCAAATACAGTGGACCATCGGTTTTCGTTATTTTTTCGTTCCAGAATGCTGTTCAAGTGCCATTACCAAACAAATTTATTCCCATTAGGAATAATGTAAAGTAGACTAGTCCTTTTAGACCCCCAAAAATACACTTATAAAAGCATTTAAAAAAATACACTTACATAAAAGGGCGAGTTTCGAGCAGGACGAACACCGGGGGTCCACTGTATCTGAAAACATTCACTTCTTCCATACTCCCTCTCTCCAATGTGATATCCAATTTTTATTTATCTAAATTGTTTGATACCCTCATCACCTTACTCTTATCTTTGATCACTTTCAACTTTCTACCTTTACACACCCTCCCAAACTCGTCCACTAACCTTTGCAACTTTTCTTTACAATCTCCTATAAGCACAGTATCATCAGCAAAAAGTAACTATGTCAACTCCCATTTTGTACTTGATTCCCCATAATTTAATCGCACTCCTCTCCCCAACACCCTAGCATTTACTTCTTTTTCGATCCCATCTATAAATATACAGTGGTACCCCGGTTTTCGGCCATACTTCGTTCCAGAATGCTGTTCGAGTGCCGTTTCCAAAGGAATTTGTTACCATAAGGACAAATGTAAATTAGATTAGTCCTTCAGACCCCCAAAAATACACTTACAAAAGCACTTACAAAAATACACTTACATAATTGTTTGAGTTTGGAGCAATACGAAATCCGAGGGTCCACTGTATTAAACAACCATGGTGACATCACACATCTCTGTCTAAGACCTACTTTTACTGGGAAGTAATCTCCTTCTCTCTTACACACCCTAACCTGAGCCTCACTATCCTCATAAAAACTCTTTACAGCATTCAGTAACTTACTACCTATTCCATACACTTGCAACATCTGCCACATTGCTCCCCTATCCACTCTATCATATGCTTTTTCTAAATCCACAAATGCAATGAAAACTTCTCTACCTTTATCTAAATACTGTTCACATATATGCTTCAATGTAAACACTTGATTTACACATCCCCTACCTACTCTAAAACCTCCTTGCTCATCTGCAATCCTACCTTCTGTCTTACCTCTAATTCTTTCAATAATAACCTTACCGTACACTTTACCTGGTATACTCAGTAAACTTCTTTCTTTCTTTCTTTCAACAAATCGGCCGCTTCCCACCAAGGCGGGGTGGCCCAAAGAGAAAAACAAAAGTTTCTCTTTTTAACTTTAGTAATGTATACAGGAGAAGGGGTTACTAGCCCCTTGCTCCCGGCATTTTAGTCGACTCTTACGACACGCATGGCTTACGGAGGAAGAATTCTGTTCCACTTCCCCATGGAGATAAGAGGAAATAAGAACAAGAACTAGTAAGAAAATAGAAGAAAACCCAGAGGGGTGTGTATATATATGCTTGTACATGAATGTGTAATGTGACCTAAGTGTAAGTAGAAGTAACAAGACATGCCTGAAATCTTGCATCTTTATGAGACAGAAAAAAGACACCAGCAATCCTACCATCATGTAAAACAATTACAGGCTTCCGTTTTACACTCATTTGGCAAGACGGTAGTACCTCCCTGGGTGGTTGCTGTTTACCAACCTACTACCTAGGATATGTATATACATATATAGTAAATTATCAAAAGCATACCTGTAGAGAAGAGTAGCAAATGCTGATCCAGCCACTTTTCGTGTTCTGTCTATTCTTTCTACTGCTTGTTGACAAATACGAGACATCATGTCTCCAACAATCTCCTCAGTTAACAGACTGTCATTCTCCATAACAACCGCTAAAGTTAAGGCCTGAAATAAAATTTTGACTCGTATGCAAAACTATAACACCTCTGAAATGGAACATTTGACTATTATTAGAATGCATGATGCACATAGGATGAAAATGATGATAATGACATTGTAAGTTGAATTATATATGATCCGTTGAATAGAATAATGTACAATACTGCACTTACCAATTGTTTCTGCACTGGGAGGTACTGTACGACATTCTTACATCATTGTATTTGTATGCAATCTGCTGTTTTCAGTACTAACATAATATAAAAATTTATATGTAGGTGAATCACCTGTCACATACTGTTTTTTCCACCACCTTTCAAAAGAGTACAATACTGTATTAACTAAAGGTAAAAAAAACTAACACCAGCCACCTCCCACCAAGGTAGGGCAATCCAAAAAAAAAAAAAAAATATTCAATGTCATTCATTCAATCACTCTCTTGCTAGAGACATGCTGATATCACAGCTCAGACAGTCCTCCAAACTGAAGCAGCCTCATCCCACCTTTATAGTGTAAGCACTGTACCTCCAGGATCCAAATCCAGCTAACTAGTTTACCCTTTATTCCTTCATAAAACCACTTGCCTCCACTCACTCTGATCTAATGCACTCACAAAAGTCAGATGAATGCTCAAACTACTGGAAACTCAAAACTCCTTTATCCCCTCCATCCAACATATCTTGGAATGACCCCCTACCTGTCTTTCCTTCCATTTCCCAGAGTTATGTACCCTTTCATATGCTGACTTTCTCCCTTATCATCTTCTGTATCTCCTCACTCCACCTGCCTCTCTTCACACCCCCACTTCCCTTTCAATATCCACAAACTTCTGCTGTGCACTCAAAACACTGTATTCCTCAAGCTCTTCCTCATTATCTATACTCTCTCTAGTTTAGCCTTCTCCCAACAGTTGCCTCTATCATACCTAACTATTGCCTCCTCTAATTTATTCACTTTCACCTCCCTCTTACTCACTGACGACATTCTCCTTGTATCCCATCTACCTCTTACTCTGTAACTAACAATAAATAACAATCTGATATATCTGTTGCTCCTCTAAAAAATGTACATTAAGTAGATTAGTAACCCTCAACCTTTCATTTAACACAATTCTGTCATTATGGCCTATATTATATCTTATATAGTATTCTCATACTTTCTTAAAATAAGTGTTGCCTATCATTAAACCTTTTTCTACATGCGATTCAATTAGATTCCCCTAATATCATTTACTCCAGCACTCAAACTTATCTACTATACCCTCTCGCTTTAGCATTTAGGCTAAAATGCATAAAATTTTGTTCATGTGATTAGGAATGTGAATATATATGGAGGAATATCTAGTTTTGCAAGGATAACATAACATACCATGGGAAAGACAATACAATAATCCTGCTGAACAGTAGGAAACAGTTTATTAAATTATTTAAGAAAAGAAAACAAACATGTCCTTACCTGTAATGCTGATATTGCTGCCTCTCTGACCCAAGCACCAATGTCACCCCTGCGGTCCATTGTGTAGTCATCTAAACTCTTCAGCAGAGCCTCATAGATACTTGGTAGATTGCCTTCACAGACATGTTCACATGCTATAAAACATAAAACATTTTCTAGAACACTTAAATTAAAAAAATATATTATGGAGCTTAAAAAATATGAAACAGTGAATTAATATACATACATAGTATTCATTTCACATAATGGTGTTTATAATGCATGAATCCCTCAAAATCTTCAAGTGGCAGGAAAAGACATCAGAAAGTTCACTATTTACAAGCAAACCATGAGGAGATACTGTACAGACAAATGCGAAGAGACGATCTATGACTGCTTATTGAATTATGAAATCGTAATAACACAATTAAAAACAAACAGGTGTGGGTTAGAACCCATGGTAAGTGAGTTGTATAACTCCAGGCCAGTGCAAAAGCCACTGGGCCAGCTGGATACAATAAGATTCATCCAATTTGGTATATTTGTACACCATAGGGAGATTAGCATGGGCCCCAGTGTGACCACAAATGCAAGTTTTTACAGATGAATCTCCTGCCAGCATCATGTGTAGATGCAAGTCAAAGAAAATCAGTGTCTTACCTTTCCCACCTTTTTTAATACCAACAGTTTCCACCAGTCTCAGTATTGAATTGATTGCTTCCTTCCTTGTCTGTGCCCAATTTTCTGTTCCAGGTGTTATTTCTGTAGTATTAATTAGGGCTTTTAGCACAATGTCAAATTTACCTACTACCAGAACACGTGTAAGGCAACCTGGAAAGTAGAGTAAGTCTTAAGCAGGGTATGTTTAAACTAATTTACATATTATCTCTCATTAATAGAAGGTAACTATTTTACATCAAAACAAAATTTAATAGTGACAGGATTTTACTGATGAATCAATCTAAGGATAAGAATAAAAATGAAACGTTAACTAAGGTAGTGGAATCTAGAATAGTAATTACCTGTTTGAGTTTGCAGGGATGGAGGAGGATGGACTCTAGCTACTGACCCCATCTCTTAATTTTTGACTTAGTGATGCAATTGAGTTGTGTCATAATTATTTATGTAACCCTATAGAATTCGCTTCTACAATGCAGGGCACACTGAGTAGTGCAAGGCACGTGGTGAGTTGTGGTGATGTTTCTCATTCAAACATAACTCATACATTGCAAAATAGAGCAGCTCAGGCTCATCTGCACAGAAGATTTCCAATGTGTAGGCATATCCAATTAACTATCAGAATACAATGCTACATGTCTTTGTTCGTTTGATAAATACTGTATATAGTTGACAAAGCAATCCAGGTGTGTAGTTGCCAAATCTCCCAATGACATATATCATAAAAAAAACTAACCCACTTTCATCTACTGTATATTAAAATATACTGTGTGTAGGAATTTTCTCCAATTATTTTCATTTAACCCTTTCGGGGTTTTGTCGTACTAGTACGGCTTACGCCCCAGGGTTTTGGTCGTACTAGTACGCCTAAATTCTAGCGCCCTCAAATCAAGCAGAAACAGGCTGTTAGGCCTAGATGTGAGAGAATGGGTCTGTGCGGTCAGTGTGCGCAGTATAAAAAAATTTCTGCACACCACAGTGCATAATGAGGAAAAAAAAACTGACCGTGTTTTTGGTTTAAAACAGCGACTTTGCAGTCTATTTTCGTATGGTATTTATGCTTGTATTCTCGTTTTCTTAGTCTCATTTGATAGAATGGATGATATATTACAGAAATAGAGATAATTTTGACTGGTTTCACGATGACAAGTACCTTGAAACTGAGCGCAAAGTAGCGAAAATGTTCGATTTTGGCTGATGTTCAAGAGTAAACAAATCACACCATTCGTCCAATACACATCAACTGGCGAGTCTAATATTCTTGCACAAGTGCGCTGATATTATTTATACCATTTTTACAATGATGCAGTTGTATACATAACAGTAAATCTTCTATTTTTTGTGAGAATAAAAATTCAAAATGGAAAGCAAAAGTAATGTAAGAGGGGCCTGGAGACATGACTAATGAACAGAGAAGATGTTATTTTACTGCCAGGAATGTCTGCCTTGTTTATTCTGGACCCTATTTTGAAATTGGCATCGTTTGAAATTTGTGTGAAATTGGCCAAATTGCCATTTTCTGACCACTATTTTGGGTAGTTGAAATTGGTAAATAGGCGATTTCTTGTACTCAATCGATATAAGAAATGGAGTTCTAGTGAAGTAGCTATAATTTTAGTAGACTGAAACATTGGAATTTGCCAAAAATAGGGCTCTGAGAACGAGATTCAGAGAGGGTCCTGAAACCCCCAAAAGGTTAAACACAATGCTGCATGCCTTCATTTGGTGCTAAGTATTATTCATAGTTGGGCACAACTGTCTCTTGGGCAGCCCATAAAAATACTAAAAGCAGACACAATGTCAACCATCTTAAGCCACCTTAAGTGACTCTGCGATATGAAATATCTGTTCAACATGGTTTAGGCTCATTTTGAGAAGCTTTGTATAACATTGTCTTAAGTTCAACTAGGTATTATTCAATAGGGATCCATTCAATGAAGCTCAGTTTTAGCATTTACAATTGCAGCAACCATAATAATAAATATTATAGGTAGCTTCATTTTTTTTGGCTATTCGGGTATTTAAAGTTTCAAGTCAATGCACATTAATTTTATCAATATACTGAATGAATGATTGTGAATGAGTTTTCTTCAGCTTGGGTCACTATTTTAATGGGAAACAACCAATGTAATAAAAAAAATAAACTCAATACAGTGGACCCCCGGATTACGTCATTTTTTCGTTCAAGAATGCTGTTCAAGTGCAATTACCGAACGAATTTATTCCCATAAGGAATAATGTAAATTAGATTAGTCTTTTTAGACCCCCAAAAATACACTTACAAAAGCACTCACAAAAATATGCTTACATAAAAGGGCGAGTTTGGAGACCATCGTAAACAGGGGGTCCACTGTATTTAGATAATATTCTAGGAAATACTAACTAGGGAATATGGGAAATAACTTAGTGAGATTCTACATTTTTTTTTTTTTTGCAACATAAGGGACAATTTAATAAATGTATGAAAGAGGGGAAGATACCTAGGGATTGGCAGAGAGCATGTATAGTTCCTTTATATAAAGGGAAGGGGGATAAAAGAGAGTGTAAAAATTATAGGGGAATAAGTTTACTGAGTATACCAGGTAAAGTGTATGGCAGGGTTATTATTGAAAGAATTAGAGGTAAGACAGAGAGCAGGATTGCAGATGAGCAAGGAGGATTTAGAGTGGGTAGGGGATGTGTAGATCAAGTGTTTACAGTGAAGCATATATGTGAACAGTATTTAGATAAAGGTAGAGAAGTTTTTATTGCATTTATGGATTTAGAAAAGGCATATGATAGAGTGGATAGGGGAGCAATGTGGCAAATGTTGCAAGTGTATGGAATAGGTAGTAAGTTACTGAAGGCTGTAAAGAGTTTTTATGAGGATAGTGAGGCTCAGGTTAGGGTGTGTAGGAGAGAGGGAGATTACTTCCCGGTAAAAGTAGGTCTTAGACAGGGATGTGTAATGTCACCATGGTTGTTTAATATATTTATAGATGGGGTTGTAAAAGAAGTAAATGCTAGGGTGTTGGGGAGAGGGGTGGGATTAAATTATGGAGAATTAAATGCAAAATGGGAGTTGACACAGTTACTTTTTGCTGATGATACTGTGCTTATGGGAGATTCTAAAGAAAAGTTGCAAGGTTAGTGGACGAGTTTGGGAGAGTGTGTAAAGGTAGAAAGTTAAAAGTGAACATAGATAAGAGTAAGGTGATGAGGGTATCAAACAATTTAAATAAAGAAAAATTGGATATCACATTGGAGAGAGGGATTATGGAAGAAGTAAATGTTTTCAGATATTTGGGAGTTTGATGTGTCAGCGGATGGGTTTATGAAGGATGAGGTTAACCATAGAATTGATGAAGGAAAAAAAAAGGTGAGTGGTGCATTGAGGTATCTGTGGAGACAAAAAACGTTATCCATGGAGGCAAAGAAGGGAATGTACGAAAGTATAGTGGTACCAACACTCTTATATGGGTGTGAAGCATGGGTTGCAAATGCTGCAGCGAGGAGGAGGCTGGAGGCAGTGGAGATGTCCTGTCTAAGGGCAATGTGTGGTGTAAATATTATGCAGAAAATTCGGAATGTGGAAATTAGGAGAAGGTGTGGAGTTACTAAAAGTATTTGTCAGAGGGCTGAAGAGGGGTTGTTGAGGTGGTTTGGTCATTTAGAGAGAATGGATCAAAGTAGAATGACTTGGAGAGCGTATAAATCTGTAGGGGAAGGAAGGCGTGGTAGGGGTCGTCTTAGAAAAGGTTGGAGGGAAGAAGTAAAGGAGGTTTTGTGGGCGAGGGGCTTGGACTTCTAGCAAGCATGTGTGAGCGTGTTAGATAGGAGTGAATGGAGACGAATGGTTTTTGGGACATGACGATCTGTTGGTGTGTGAGCAGGGTAACATTTTGTGAAGGGATTCAGGGAAACCAGTTAATTGATTTAGTTTGACTTGAGTCCTGGAAATGGGAAGTACAATGCCTGTACTTTAAAGGAGGGGTCTGAGATAGTGACAGCTGGGAGGGACTTTTCTCAGCTGTCGTATCTGAGCTCCTCTGCAAAGACAGTGATTATGTATGAGTGTGGTGAAAGTGTTGAATGATGATGAAAGTATTTTCTTTTGGGGATTTTCTTTCTTTTGGGTCACCCTGCCTCGGTGGGAGACGGCCGACTTGTTGGAAAAAAAAAAAAAAAAAAAAAAAGGGACAAAAAATAGAGTTGTAAAAATGGTCACCAAGACTATGCTTCTTTTTAAGGTTAACCTTCAAACCAGTGAAAAGAAGCATTCTAAACTTATCCTTCAGAAACTTTATCGTCTTTTTGCTTCATTAATCTGGTTAAAACCAAACTGCATCAGTTCAAACAAAACACCCAGGTGATGAGGATAACAAAAAGAATAGGTGACGAAAGATTGGATATCAGATTGGAGGGAGAGAGTATGGAGGAGGTGAATGTATTCAGATATTTGGAAGTGGACATGTCAGCAGATGGGTCTATGAAGGATGAGGTGAATCATAGAATTGATGAGGGGAAAAGGGTGAGTGGAGCACTTCGGAGTCTGTGGAGACAAAGAACTTTGTCCATGGAAGTAAAGAGGGAAATGTATGAGAGTATAGTTATACCAACGCTCTTATATGGGTGTGAAGCATGGGTGATGAATGTTGCAACGAGGAGAAAGCTGGAGGCAGTGGAGATGTCGTGTCTGAGGTCAATGTGTGGTGTGAATATAATGCAGAGAATTCAGAGTTTGGAAATTAGGAGGAGGTGCGGGATTACCAAAACGATTGTCCAGAGAGCTGAGGAGGGGTTGTTGAGGTGGTTTGGACATGTAGAGAGAATGGAACGAGACAGAGTGACTTCAGAGTGTATAAATCTGTAGTGGAGGAAGGCGGGGTAGGGGTCGGCCTAGGAAAGGTTGGAGGGAGGGGTAAAGGAAGTTTTGTGTGCGAGGGCTTGGACTTCCAGCAAGCATGTGTGAGCGTATTTGATAGGAGTGAATGGAGGCATATGGTTTTTAATACTTGACGTGCTGTTGGAGTGTGAGCAAAGTAACATTTATGAAGGGATTCAGGGAAACCGGCAGGCCGGACTTGAGTTCTGGAGATGGGAAGTACAGTGCCGGCACTCTGAAGGAGGGGTGTTAATGTTGCAGTTTTATAACTGTAGTGTAAAGCACCCCTCTGGCAAGACAGTGATGGAGTGAATGATGATGAAAGTTTTTCTTTTTCGGGCCACCCTGCCTTGGTGGGAATCGGCCGATGTGTTAATTAAAAAAAAAATATTATTCTTACCAAGTGCTGCTGCAAAACCTAAACTATGTATCTCCTTAGTTGTGTTAAGTGCTTGAGTGTATCTTGTGATGAGTTCATCTCTCCATTTTTGTCTTTCTTCTGATGTGGGTTCAAAGTATGTGGTCCAAAATGGAGAGAGCGCCTCCACAGCAGCTGCACGGATATTTTCATCAATGTAAACTATACAGTCTTCTAAAAGATTATGCCAATAATCTGGAAAAATAATAACTGATTAAGCTATCTGTTATGTTAGAAATGTTGTACATACTATAATGCTCTAACCATATAGTAGTAGCCAAACTAAAGTAAATAAAAATAAAAATCTATTTATAAAAAACTCTTACTCATAGCATATGAGAAAAAATTTAGTAATAATGAGACAATGTTGTAATTAACTCTCTCATTGTCTCATATCTGTCTACATCAATGCTTTAAATGTGCTGTGTGTGAGTGGTAAATTTTGGCCTATTATTATTATAATCAAAAGAAGCGCTAAACCACAGGGGTCATACAGCGCCGCAAATTTTGGCCTAGACATGAGAGAACGGGTCTGTGCAATGAGTTTTGCAGAGTATAAAAAATATCCTGCCCCACACAGTGCATGATTGAAAAAGCAAACCTCTGACCTTGTGTCTGGGTTTAAAATAGTGAATTTGAGGTGTTTTCTAGGGTGGTTTTTATATAAAGGTTTTATTGACTGTTTGTTAGTATCAAATGTTAGAATGGAAGATATAGTACCAAAGTAGAGATGATTTTGGTTGGTCTCATATTGGAAGTATTTTAAAATAGGGCAGAAATATTAAATTTTTGGTGATTTCGTGAGGAAGGGTAGGAGCTCCTAGCCCCCTCTGGTTGGTTTTATGGGCTTTTATTAAGTCTGTTTCAATTACTGTCATGGCCTAAACCATGATCAATCATTGCTGGTTATATTATATTAAAAAAATAGGTTAATTTTCGATAGTTTGTGTGATGATAGATTTAAAACGGAGAGAAATGTTTTATAGAAGATGTCTGGGGACATGAATAATGAACAGAGAACATATTGCTCTATTGGCTGGAATGCCTACTGTTTATATATAAGATTTTTTTTAAATTTTGTGTAAAACTGATAAAATTACCAATTTCTGTGCACATTATAGGGGTTCTGATAGTTGAATGGACAGTTTCTTGTACTCACTTAACAAAATAGAAGGCATACTTGTGAAATATCTAGGAATTGGGTCAATTTGAGCATTAGAATTGGCTTAAAATACTACTCAAAGTGGGTGAAATCACTAATACATAAATTGCTCCTAGACTGCCAACTTCGTGCCTGTATAATTCTGCAAGTTTTCCACTAAATTTCACATTTTTAGTGTCACTACCTTCAGAAAAAGATTCTCTACCACTTCAGAAGAATTTTTTTTTTAAATCGCGACACTGTCAGCACTTTTATTTCAGTGGTTGCGACAGTGAAAGGGTTCAACATTTAGTGAAAATTTAAGGTGATCCAGAATACATTACATTAACAAGAGTTTACCTGTCTCTATACTTTTTTACTCATTGACCATCTCTTGCCAAAAATTCACTACAAGGAGTATTTAACACAAGAGAAAAGTCATGGGTTCAGTCCTCCCCTTCATCTAGTAGTAAATAGGTACCTGGGTGTTAATCAATGTTGTTGGAGGCATCATGAGAAAAAATTTAAAATGGAAATAAGAATAATAGACATGACACCATAAGCATTGCTCTTCTCGTGTAACTACAAATGGGTGATCACCCTAATGGGTATCTTTATTCAACAAGACCTCTAGCAAATCAAAACCTCTGCAATAGCTACCCTTGGGTTCTTCCTTAAAAGGGAGGATTGGTGTGTTAAGTTATTAAAGAGCACCAGAAAAGATAGTTAAATCACAAAAGAGGCAAGGCTTTATTCAATATCATGAGTTGCTTCAAAAAATCTTTTCAAAGTACCACCATTGAATGAGGTCTATTTTCTTACTAAACCTCTTTATAAAAATCAATATTAGCTCAGCAGGAAAATAATTTGACTCATGATGAGTGTTAAGGTTCTCAGGAAAAATGTGTAAGAATGTGGTGTATGGCAAGGGATAGCAGACATGATTAATAATAGTGTTTCATCTGTCTCATACAATGGCTGGGAATATTGAAATGTATTGTCCTAACTTCAATGAGGCACCATTTAATGGGGCTCCACTTATTTTAACTTTCTCATATTTAGGACAGGCAATCTCATCAATGGTGATATACAGATTACCCCATACTAGTGATTCTACCTCTCTGATGCCACAACTGTCCATACAATGAGACTGTTCTGGACATCATATGTCAATGATGCTTATTTCTTTGTTGATGTTTTCTGCTGAAGAATTACTGTTCTCTTCTCAAAAACAAAACTGAAGTACTGTAATCCACAGCTATGCATAAATAAGTGCTATGTAATCACACATGAACAATGAGAGAAACTGATGTCGCTGGCTATATTTACAAAAGGATATCAGAGAGCATTCTTAATTAGCGAGACTTAAAGTCCCCTTACCAAGTACTTTGTGGCCATGAAATGGTGCTGCAGCCAGGGAACACTTTTCTATCATCACTGATGTTGCTTGCTTCATGTACTCTCCTCCCATTCCACGAAAAAGCTTCCTTTCTTCTAACGTAGGTACTATCTTAGCAATGCCATCCAATACCTTCTGACCTGTTAATGGTTAAAATTTTACTTTAGGTTGTCACTAAATAACAAAATAGATGTAAATAGAGATATAAAAAAAGTGCAAGAAGTCAATGCACTTTGAAGTGAATTAACCTGAGTTCATGCAGTTTATAATGGCAAACATTCTTTCAAATGCTTTCTTTCCCATTTCCTATCAGTGTGGGAAAACTTCAATGGCTAATACAGTTGACCCCCGAGTTTCGGCCATAATTCGTTCCAGAAGGCTGTTCGAGTGTGTTATGCAGGGTTCTGCATGACATGAATATACGTAAATATATAGATATTGGAGAAGTGTGCCATAAATTTCATAAACGAGAACTTAATAATAATGTATAATCTTTAGATAAATGTAAACCATAATGTTATAAATATGCTATGCACTTTGTGAGTACTGTAAGTAGGTTTAAGCTGTGAAATAAGGAAATCCAGCTAGGGATTTATTTTCCAACTGTTTGTGGTGAGCGGGGTGGCGTCGCTTGGGAGACACATGTGGCGGCATGGGGGAGATTGAGGTTGGCGAGACGGCCCCTAGTTTCAGCTAAGTTTGTGATGTTGTATTCCCTTTTTGTGTAGCTAACTCAAGCCATAGGCACTTTTATTGTGTGCCAGTACACACCCTGGGCTCGGACATGGTCTGGGCTTGGAAGGAAGAGTGTGAACTGAGGAAATAGGTGGAGATGGTTTCTGGGAGAGGGTGGCGGCCGGCGCTTTCACCGACCCCATAGGTACTCTGTTTTGTTTTGAGGTGGCGCTCAGATGCCCACCCCTCCTGCACTGTTATTGAGGGGTTTTGGCTAAGAGAAATGTGAAGAGGTGTTGTGGGAGTTTGAATATATTGTTAATCGAATAAATTTATATTTTTTTACCTAGGAATTTTTGTGTGAACCTTCTGATACCCCAACCCATTGGAGCACTAAACAATGGTTTAATATCAGCTATTTCTATGGGGATACACCTGGGAGGCCTAGTTTTACAGGTGATTTGTGTAAATTTAACCTTTGCCCTTAGACAAGGCCTTAGGCCCGAGGAGATCTCACCTTTTCTGCATATGTTCATAAAGCCCATTGTAATGATGCCAAAAGATATAAAATTCTTAACTCTTTATGATTTTATGCCAATTCAGGGTTAAATTTATAGGAGAAACATTTAAAAAATTATACATACCCAAGATATCTTTCAGAGATTTGCCTTCCTTGCTAGCCACAAGAGAGAGAGCAAGTGTGATATTTGCCAGAGCTAATATAGAGCCATGTCTTGTGACTAAGATAGAGCCTGTGGACTGATCCAGTAGCTGTGGTGCAACTGTCTTACTCATATACTCAGGGGCCAAAGGAGTCAAATTATGAAGTGCCTGAAACATATATAATTTCTTACATACAAGTTTACATATCAGAACCAATTAACCTATATTATCAATGATAATTACAAAATCTTGCAACTCCACCTTATAGTGAGGAACAGAGAAGGTGCATACTGGCAACTTACTGCTACATTCACTGTATTCACCCCCTTAAATTTGTTAAGTTTTCATTCTGTTATATAACTTATTTTAAAAACTGAAATAAATGACAAAACCTTCATGATTAAAAACTATTTATAAAATGCAATAAACTCTCAACACTATTCACCTTAGCAGCAAGTTCCCTTATAGCAGAGTCCCAGTGGTTGACCTTCTTGTCAACCAAGTGGTCTATGAGAGCTTGTGTATATTCTGGGTACCTGAAATACACAAATCAATCCAGTCAAATTTACATGAGATAAGTTTACGAGTTTCCATTAATCTTTTATACAGAAGCTCATTCATACTTTAGTATGAATTTATCTCGCTCATTACCAGTAAGCATGAGTGATAGCATTTTATAAAATAGAAGTATAGTACGGTACAGTAAATCCCCCACTTTGGACATTAATGCATTCCTAAAAATTATTCTTAAGTTGAATGTTCAGAACAAGGAACCTATTTTCCCATAGACAGACAGACACACACACACACAATACTTAGAGATGTATTCCTGAGTTTTTTTTTTTTTAAATCAGGTTCACAATCCAAAAAGAACCTTACAATTAGTAATATACACATATTGCACCCAGACAGCAGGCACAAAATCTTTCCACTTCCCCATAAAAAACATAAAATAAAAACCCTTTTTTTCTGCAGATGTATTCCTGAGTAATCCATACCTAATCCTTTTTCCCCCTTTCCATCATAATACATTTACATATTACATAGTAGAATCTACCAAAATTATTTATAAAGACAAAATTAAAAGTAATGTACAATATTCAGAAGGGTCCCTCTTTCCCTTTACCTTAACCTCCCTCCATTCCCTCTCTCCTATTCTCTTACCTACCTCCCTCTCTACCATCATACATCACAACATTTTACATGTGATCTCCACCCCTTCCTTCCCTACCATATTTCAACCCAAAACTGCATCCCTCTTACTATACTCCACTAACACATACTTCACCCCCTACACTGTGTCCCACCACCCACATCACCTCCACACTAAACTCCAATCCTTCAATGTACTATGCTCCCACACACAACTTCACATTATTACCCACCTCAATAATGTACAGTACTATGTCCCAACACCCCACTTACACTGTTCTCCACCTTCCATAATGTACTATACCCGCCACAACACACCTTGTGATATGTCTGACAGTTTCAAAAGATTTTCTACCCTTGCAGCTCAGCCTAGGGTCAACCTTTTCTGTTGACTGCCTGTTCAACCAGGCTGCTGCTGTTAGTGACCTGCTGGCACACACATCCATTACAGCCTAGTTGATCTGGCACTTGGCAGAGGTAGTGATCCAGTTTCCTCTCAAAAACTTCTACATTTGTTCCTGCAATGCTCCTGACATCAGCTGGTAGCAGGCTGAATAATCTTGGACTACCGGGGATTACAGTGGAACACAATTGGGTAAAATAATGAACAGATGCGTATAAATCTGTAGAAAAGGTTGGAGGGAGGGAGTAAAGGTGGGTTTGTGTGGGAGGGGCTTGGACTTCCAGCAAGCATGCATGAGCATGTTAGGTAGGAGCGAGTGAAGACAAATGGTTTTTATGTCTTCACATAATGTTGGAGTGTGAGCAAAGTAACATTTATGAAGAGATTCAGAGAAACCAGCAAGCCAGACCTGAGTCCTGGAGGTGGGAAGTACAGTGTGTGCTCTGAAGGAGGGGTGTTGATACGTTGCAGTTTTTTAACTATAGTGTAGGTGCTCCTCTGGCAGAACAGTGATGGAGCAAATGATGATGAAAGTGTTTCTTCTTTTTTGGGTCACCCTGCCATCGTGGCTAGTATATGTTAATAAAAAAAATACTTCCATAGAAATTAGATTTTGTTATTGCAAAGTATTTTTATGTCCCACAAAATCGTAATAATATGATTGTAAACAAATCACAGAATGGATGGGGCTCAAACCCATGGTGTATAAAAATATACCTAGTTGGATGAATGTTAATAGGGCTGGTTGGCTCAGTGGTTAGTACACTGACCCAGGAGTTTTTACGATTTCCCTGCAACGGGTTCGAGCCCCACCCATTCTGTGATTTTTATGGCCATCAGATGAATTATTACATTAGGAACAAGATATAATTTTTGATAATGTTTCTGAAACTATTTAGAGCTAAGAAGTTTTAAGACTCTTCAAAAGGCTGCACCCAATTTTTGGTCCTTTGATTTTCATTTAGTCTTTACCCAGGTTAAGCCATACACATGGGATGTCAAAAAAGTATTTATTTCTGTTGTTTGTTTGTTATGTTACAATTAACTGGGTATTCTTTAAATTCTGTATACTACATAACTTGCACAGGAGTATTCACAGATACAGTGGAACCCCGAGTTTCAGCCATAATTCGTTCCAGGAGCTAGGCCTAAACACGAAGCGGCCAAAAGTCGAAGCAATATTTCCCATAAGAAATAATGTAAATACAATTAATCCGTTCCACCCAAAAATATTCACAAAAAAATTCATTTTTTTTAAAGAATAAATACTATAGTTTTACATACAGAAAACAATGAGAAATAAATATAAAGCACTAATTTTAATGGATAAATGAACATTTAACGTCACTTTTACCTTTATTGAAGACTCTTGTTGGCATATGAGAGAGGCAGGAGAGTTTGTTTGGAGGCAGGACAAGATAGTCCTTCAATATGACACTAATATCAACTCTACAGCTTATTTATCTAGTACAATTCATCTAATATGACATAATAAACAATATTAATAACATAGAAATATGATATACAGTGGACCCTCGGTTTTCGTTCACCTCCAAACTCGAACAATTATGTAAATGTATTTTTGTTAGAGCTTTTGTAAGTGTATTTTCGGTTCTGAAACGACTAATCTAATTTACATTTGTCCTTATTTGAACAAATTTGTTCAGTAATGGCACTCAAACAGCATTCTGGAATGAATTTTTAACGAAAACCGAGGGTCCACTGTATACGTACTCTAGAATGAATAAAATATGTCATATGTCTCTCTCCCTAACCGATGAGTGTTTGTTGTTGGGTGTATAAGGGCCACTGAAGGATAAGCTTATTTGCTACACTGTTAATGCTACACTTTATCGCTGGCCGGTGGTATAGCTTTTATCGACTCGTGCTGCTTTAGTATCATACATATCGTAGAATCACTGAAGAAGGCACATTCTTCCCTCTCTCTTCCTCCTCCACTTTGGTACTTTGCTACAATTTCTTTCTTGAATTCTATCGTGTTTGTCACTTTCTTTACCAAAGGGATGCCACTATGAAGTTTCTTTGGGCCCATGGTGGCTTATTTCACAGTCACAATCAATAAACAAGTACTAAACACAATGAATTTATTGTGAAATGATTGGATGAGCTAGACTGGCTCACGATGCCTACGTGGGGAGGCGGACAGGTCTGGTACGCCGGCTGAAAGTCGGGACAAAATTAGGCCAAAAAAAGCGACCGAAACTCGAAGCGGTCGATGCTCGGGGTTCCACCTCTGTACATTAAATAGATTGGTTGTCTTTATCTCTGTCTGAGATCAGATTGAGTGAGTATTCTAATGGCACATTTCTGTTGTGTTATTTTTTTAAGTGATTATCTGTTGTAAATCGGTCCTGGGTCACCACATGGAGAAGACCCTGGCCAGACCCATCCTGGTGAACCTACCTGTACCTGTTGTAAATCCCCATACGCAGATTCCACAAGCAAGATAAGGATAGATTAAAGTGTAGTACAGAGTAAGTAGTAGTATTCATTCTGGTACAGATTAGCATACACTGGAAAGAATGGCCACTTTCTAAGATAAGCGATGGATGTGACTGCTAAAGTTAAGCTTGCTGTCCATATGAATTCTGAAAAGTTTTGATTCCTCCTGGCCATATTCCACTGAAGCAGGGTGGCCCAAAAAGAAAAACAAAAGTTTCTATTTTTAACTTTAGTAATGTATACAGGAGAAGGGATTACTAGCCCCTTGCTCCTGGCACTTTAGTCACCTCTTATGACATGCATGGCTTACAGAGGAAGAATTCTGTTCCATTTCCCCATGGACATAAGTAGAAATAAACAAGAACAACAACTAGTAAGAAAATAGAAGAAAACTCAGAGGGGTGTGTATATATATGTTTGTACATGCATGTGTAGTGTGACCTAAGTGTAAGTAGCAAGACGTATCTGAAATCTTGCATGTTATTTATAATTCTTTCAACATCATTTTATTATAACAGGTCTTATCAATAATGAATGTCAATTTGTTTGTTGCCATTCAGAATAATGCCTTTTCCAGTTCAACATTAACTAATGTATTGCTAACTCTTTCAGTGTTACTCATCAGGGTAACAGTTTAAAAAAAAAAAACTTCTAAAATGGTAGGGAATCTCTTTCTAAAGATAATAACATCAAAGAGGCAACTAAAATGCCAGAAGCAAGGGACTAGTAATTCCGTCTCCTGTATAAATTACTAAATGTAAAAAGAAGAAAAACTTTCTGAAAGCATTTCTTCTTTTTTGGGTCACCCTGTGTCAGTGGAAGATGGCTGGTGTGTTAAAAAAAAATTATGTAAACCTAGGGAATTCCAAGAGTGCAAAGTTTGGAGGCCAGGGAGCACTTTAAATTTTTTTTCCAATTCCAAAACTCAAACCGACCAAATTTCTAATTATTTCACTAGTGTCCCTTCCGTTCTATTAACCGAGTGCCAAAAAACTGCCCATTCAACCATCAGAACTACCCTATAAAGCAGTTCTGATGCATTTGGTAGGTCATTAATATAAAGGAGAATTAAGAGCATCCCTAAGACGTAATAGTCAGGGGTGACACCAAAGGTGGAGATTAGGGGCTTCAGCCCCCCAATCTCCACCTTACTTAATGTAGTGTAAGCACGCCTCTGGCAAGAAAGTGATAAAGTGAATGATGATGAAAGTTTTTCTTTTTCGGGCCACTCTGTCTTGGTGGGAAACGGCCGATGTGTAATAAAAAATAATATAATAAATAATAATAACACTGCTTCCAGTGGCGCAACCCCTGACTGTAGTACCCCTATATTGATGGGCTGAGTAGATAAAGAAGCGTCATTTATAGTCACATACTCGAGAATGTTGTTGTGGTATAACGTGACCTAATGTAGAAAAATGCATGGCCTCTTATTTCATAGCGCTCTAGTTTAACAAGTAGAATGTTGTGGTTTATTACATTACAAGCTTTTCTTAGATCAATAAAGAAGCTTTTTGGAGATTTATTGTCCAGAGATATGGAGATCAGATCAAGTTCACTGTTATAGTCATTTGCAGATTTGAGACTAAGCCCTAAAGTATCTTCTATGTATATATTATAAGGTATCTCTCTCTTCCTAGGTAGTAGGTTGGTAGACAGCAACCGCCCAGGGAGGTACTACCGTCCTGCCAAGTGAGTGTAAAACGAAAGCCTGTAATTGTTTTACATGATGGTAGGATTGCTGGTGTTTTTTTTCTGTCTCATAAACATGCAAGATTTCAGGTACATCTTGCTACTTCTACTTACACTTAGGTCACACTACACATTCATGTACAAGCATATATATACACACCCCTCTGGGTTTTCTTCTATTTTCTTACTAGTTCTTGTTCTTATTTCCTCTTATCTCCATGGGGAAGTGGAACAGAATTCTTCCTCCGTAAGCCATGCGTGTCGTAAGAGGCGACTAAAATGCCGGGAGCAAGGGGCTAGTAACCCCTTCTCCTGTATATATTACTAAATGTAAAAGGAGAAACTTTCGTTTTTCCTTTTGGGCCACTCCGCTTCGGTGGGAAACGGTCGACGTGTTGAAAGAAGAAAGATCTCTCTCTTCACTCCTAAGGAACTGATAGGCAGGAATCAGGTACTCAGTGGCACAGCTGGGTCATAGGGATGTCAAGAAGTATTTCTTCAGTCTCAGTGGTTGAGAAGTAGAATAGCTACAATGAAGTATGTACTAGTGGAGGCAGATGCCATATACAGTTTTAAGAATAGTTACAATAGGGTCCACAAGGTTAGAAAATGAATCTGGCAAAAGCAACAAGTTAAGAGGTAGGCCCAGGAGCTAAGATTCAACCTCTGCAACCACATATAGATAAGTACATTCCAAGAACAAGGCATTCTCAACACCCTAAGTACTTCAGAGGCTCTATGCAGATATTAAATAATCTCTACCTTTTCTGGCTCCATGCCATGCACTCCACCTATTACCATGCCACTCATTATGGTGAGTGAATCAAGTCCTTGGATATGTGGTGAGGTGAAGTCTATTGTGTACCAAAGTTAGGAGGGAGGGAGGGAGGGAGGGAGGGACTGCCATTGATGAAAAAAAAAAGATGAAAACAACTTTTTTTTTCTTCAACAAGTTGGCCGTCTCCCACCGAGGCAGGGTGACCCAAAAAGAAAGTAAATCCCCAAAAAGAAAATACTTTCATTATCATTCAACACTTTCACCTCCCTCATACATAATCACTGTCTTTGCAGAGGAGCTCAGATACAACAGTTTAGAAGTCACTCCAGGACACAAGTCCGGTTAACCGGTTTCCCTGAATCCCTTCACTAAATATTACCCTGCTCACATTCCAACAGCTCGTCAGGTCCCAAAACCCATTAGTCTCCATTCACTCCTATCTAACACGCTCACGCACGCTTGGTGGAAGTCCAAGCCCCTCCCCCACAAAACCTCCTTTACCCCTTTCTTCCAACATTTTCGAGGACGACCCCTACCCCGCCTTCCTTCTCCTACAGATTTATACGCTCTCTAAGTCATTCTACTTTGATCCATTCTCTCTAAATGACCAAACCACTTAAACAACCCCTCCTCAGCCTTTGACTAATACTTTTAGTAACTCCACATCTCCTCCTAATTTCCACACTCCAAATTTTCTGCATAATATTTACACCACAGGACATCTCCACTGCCTCCAGCCGCCTCCTCGCTACAGCATTTGCAACCCAAGCTTCACATCCATATAAGATTGTCGGTACCACTATACTTTCATACATTCCCTTCTTTGTCCCATGGACAACGTTTTTTTGTCTCTACAAATACCTCAACGCACCACGCACCCTTTTTCCTTCATTAATTTTATGGTTAACCTCATTCTTCATAAACTCATCCGCTGACAAATCAACTCCCAAATATCTGAAAACATTCACTTTATCCATACTCCCTCTCTCCAATATGATATCCATTTTTTTTCTTTATCTAAATCATTTGATACCCTCATCACCTTGCTCTTATCTATGTATCTATGTAGTATCTGAATATAGTACAGGATTTCCAGTGATTGTAACTGCAGGTCATCATTCGTAAGTCATTAACTAGTTCCAAAGTGCCAATATCATTAGTGTAGAACACTAAGTTTAAACAGTATAAGTTGGGGATCTACTGTAACTGATTTAGAAAATGATGCTACAGTGCACTGTGTCAGGAACTACTGGTATATCCCAGCTCAAGATGATTTAATAACAAATATCCTACTAAGTAGCAAGGGGCTAGTAACCCCTTCTCCTGTATACATTACTAAAGTTAAAAAGAGAAACTTTGTTTTTCTCTTTGGGCCACCCCGCCTTGGTGGGAAACGGCCGATTTGTTGAAAGAAGATGATCCTACTAAGTGTGGATATCTAATTCTAGGCAAGGTAGGATATTGTACTGAAATGAACCATTCATATTTCTTATGTTTATTCTAAAAGGCTGCAGTTTTGTTAGGACAGTGCAGGCAGATGGATCTTTCTAGTAATTAAGTTATTCTGTGCATAAAAAATACTGCACTTGAGAGTAGTTATAAGAATGGGAATGCCAACATACAAATACAGCAATAATTGAATTTGTTAAAAGAATTATCAATAGAAATAAAATACAGTGTTGGTTTATTCAATATCTAGTGAGACAGATGTAAAATAACCTAATATAGTTTATAGTTTATAACATACATACTACTATAAAGAGCCTATGTGGGTTTCCAGACTAAAATATTATAAAAACTAAAATACTTCATCATGAAATACCTGCCAACATCAACACTTAGATTGAGAAATGAATTTGAGCGGTTCCCAACAGCAAAGTAGTCAACCATTGTGTGAAGCTTAATGCCATGGGGAAATGTTCCTTGACGTCCAACATGCTCTTGAAAGGCAGCAGATGCAGCTCTCCGACAAGGAATCTGTCAGAAGTATATACTGTACAGGAGGGTTGCAGTACTAGTGTCAATTTAAAATTTAAATTAATAGTATGATAGTATGACACCACACTGGAAGAATCCACAATACAGACACAACCAGAACCTGACTCCCAAGATGATAAACAATTTGTACATTAAACAATCTCCAGTATCCTCACATTTTAGCCCTATTTTTCCCACATGTTCTTCACTTCAGATAACATTAACAAACATTCATCGGCTGCTGATATTTAAGAACTCGTACTGTGCATTATGAGAGGGTTTAATGTATAGTATATTAAATCATTGGGAAGCACAAAACCCATATAGGTCGTACAGTGCTGGGAAATGGGAGGTAATCAGGCTTGATCCAAGAAAGGGAAAGGTACCTTTAACTTCTTGGATCAAGAGCACTTCACTTGCATTGAGGCAAACCCAATCATGGGAGATACTGTACAAGCATCTTGGACTCTCGATAAAAGTGAAAAATGCTCTAATACTCTTTTTATTTAACACAGGCCATCTCCCACCGAGGTAGGGTTACTCGAAAGAGGAAATACATTCACCATCACTCATTCAATCACTGTCTTGATAGAAGGGTGCTGAAATCACATTTCAGATGTGTAATAATACTGATTAAATGGAAAAACAATGCACCAATGTGCTTACAAGCAATCATTACCAGTGTGCTTCACCCATTTTGCTGCTATCTGCTTGTAGACAAACACTTTCAAATTATATCCCCAGAACTTGACTTTTTTTTTTTTAATTAGCACATCAGCCATCTCCCACTGAGGAAGTGAAATCCCCTCCCCCCCAAAAAAAAAAAACCATTCACCATCACTCATTTAATAGCTCTTTTGCCAGACATAAGGAGAATACCAGATCAAACTACTCTCTGAACTGCAACAACCTACCCATCCCTCCTTTATAATGCAGGCAATGTACTTCCCACCTCCAGGACTCAGGTCCAGCTAACGGGTTTCCCTAAATCCTGTTCATATATGTTACTTTGCTCACACTCCAAAAGAATGTCAAGCCATAAAAACCATTTGTTTACATAGGTTCACTATGATCTAATACACTCACACAAACCTGCTGGATGCTGAAGCCACTAAAGCTTAAAATCTATTTTACCATAACCTCCCTCCAATGCCTCCTGGAATAACCCCTTCTACTCCTTTATTCTATTCTACTCATAATCTCTAAATGCCACACACCACCTCAACATTCGTCTTTTGGAATGTCCAGCAAATATACCTAATTTTCTATGGATTTTCAAAGGCCTTATTTTTACAACAATGTATTCAGATTAATCCAGTCTTCCACATTTATATCTGAAATTGCAAATATCTTCAGAACGCTCATCTCTTACCTCTCTGTCAAACAATGCCACTATCAAAAGACCAGTAGCAAGCTGCTTAACATAAGTGGTCATCTGGTCTGGGTGGTAGGCACGAGCAAATGCCCAACACAAATAGCAAGCTGCATCCCTGTTAATGAAAGAGGAATAGAGATTTATTAAATAACATTTATTGAACAATTTTAAAGTGAGAAATACACAGACTAATGATTTATTCATATAATTGAATGTTTGGACCAATACAGTCCCAAAAATCTACTTGTTATATTTTGTTACATTAGATTATAATAAATGCCCCTCACTATGTCTTCCACATCCATTGAGGCATAGTGACCAGGGCTTATAGGATACAAGGATACCTTTCTCGGATTGCTCAGCCACTGAAATACAGCTAGTCAGGTATTTTACATGTGACAAAAAATTACAAATTTTGTGGAAATTCAATACAAGTATAGAACCAAAACACCAAGTTTTTTAGATTTGACTTACCGTATATTAGAACCCACAGAACACTGTCCTCTGAGCTCATCATAGACAAGGGCCTTATCTATTACTGGTGCAACAGCTGGCAAACGTTCAGGCAGCAGCAAACCACGGCGGGCTGTTCCAATCCAACATGAAGTTCATTTGGTCAATAATGAGCTCATTCTTATTAATGTATGTCCAAGATTAAAACATGGCTCATATAAAGTATACTGTAGCACTTATTAAAGAATTTATTATAAAATTTAAAAATACACAGTATTAACCTGTATGTTATATACCATACCATACTTACAGTATGTCAAGTCATAATAACCATTTGAACGAGAAGAATAGAAAAAAATATAAAAATTATCCAGCTTTAACAAAACTAATTATTAAATCTACTGCTATTTGCCAATCTCTACGAAACAAACATGAACTCTTCACACATGTATAAAATAATTATATGCAAAACTGAATGCATTTGGTTGGAAAAAAAAAAAAGCAAAGACAACACTATACAGTAGACCCCCGGTTTTCGTGATTAATCCGTTCCAGAAGGTTATCCGAAATGGCCGAAAACTGAAGTAATATTTCCCATAAGAAATAATGTAAATCCAATTAATCCGTTTCAGACACCCAAAAATATTAAAAAATAAATTTTAGAGAGAATAACTATAGTGTTGCAGCTCTTCAGTGGTTAGTACATTCATTACTTACCTTAAAATATTTGTAGTCTTAATGTAGGGCGAGAGGCGAGTAGTATTTATTTGTAGGAAGTCAGTGTAGGTAGCCGGTAGATGTAGGTACACGTATGTAGTCCACCTGGGCTATACCTACCACGGCCCACAGCCATATTATTACCATCGACATACCATGTCACTGACTTTAATCGTTTCTAACAACTACCTTTAGATGCCATCATAAACAAAGGGAGAAGTAATGAATAATTCATGCAGAGAATTGTAAACAAAAGCATTAACCCTTTGGGGGTCGACAGGCCTTCTTGGAAACACGTTCTCAGGGTTAAAAATTTTTTGGAAAAAAAAATACAGTAGAACGTCATTTAGCATGATAGTTACATTCCTGAAAAGTAGTGTTAGATAATTTCGTGTTAAATAATTAACAGAACTTATGGGAAAAATAGGGTTACGTTCCTGGGAGTCCCCAAAAAGCCAAACAAGTTTTTTTAGACCAACAGATCTTGCAAAAATTGAAGGCGAATATGTAATTTTAGTTCATTGTCATGATATATTACTGCTTAAGACTACAAATGCAATAGAAATTATAGTATTTCTTACCTTAAATTGTGGGTAATGATGTTTGTGGATGGGTAGTGAAGAGGGTGGATTATGGATGGTGTGGCCCTACTGAGGCTGGAGGTGGATTAATGGTAATTGTTTTAGTGCATTGTCGTGATATATTACTGCTTAAGACTACAAATGCAATAGAAATTATAGTATTTCTTACCTTAAATTGTGGGTAATGATGTTTGTGGATGGTAGTGAAGAGTGGATATGGATGGTGTGGCCCTACTGAGCTGAGGTGGATATGTAATTGTAGTGCATTGTCGTGATATATTACTGCTTAAGACTACAAATGCAATAGAAATTATAGTATTTCTTACCTTAAATTGTGGGTAATGATGTTTGTGGATGGTAGTGAAGAGTGGATATGGATGGTGTGACCCTACTGGGCTGAGGTGGATGCTTGTTGGGTGTCGGTAGAAGTGGATGGTAGAGGTTCTGGTGCTGAAGTCGATGGTTGTATTGCAGTGTGCATAAATTCTGTAATGGATCTCTGGGCTCTTTCATTCTGCATTACATTATACAGCTGACGGTAAGGCATCATCAGCTGGTCTAGACCCCGTTTCAAAGCCCTGCTTCTAGCTTTGTCAGGGTCCTCTTCAATGAAAAAGTCTGCAATTTTACCAATATTATGGAACTGCTCACGTAACTGCTGCAATGTTAACTGTTTTTCTTCAGGTTCTTCTTCTGTTATCTCCCTCTCTTGCATCTGTGCATCGAACTCTGCCAACATTTCCTCTGGACTCCTGTCATCATCATCTTCTAAGAGTTCATTCACATCATCTTCATTCATATCTTCAAAACCCCAAAGGAGCAAGGTGAAGCGATCCTTTGCTGCCTTGAAGCCCGGTGCACTTTTCTCTTGCTGACTGATATAAGTTCGTGTTGGCATTTTCTTCCAGAAAACACCTGTCTCGTCAGCATTAAACACTTGCTGTGGCTCATAGCCACCCTCAGAAATAAGTTCCTGAAATTCAGCAGGGAAATTACTTGCTGCTGTATGATCAGCTGAAGCACTTTCACCAGAAAACTTAATATTATGTAACTTATTATGCAACTTAAAGTTCTTGAACCAGCCTGTGGTAAACATACACTCGTTTTCAGGCCTTCCTTCCTTATCACACACTGCTTTAAACAACTGTAAGGCCTTTTCCCTAATTAAGAGAAAACTAAGTGGTGCACCTTTCTTTGTTTTCTGTTCGATCCACTCAAGCAACAAGTTTTCAGTTTTATTTACATGTTGGGACCTACGTGTCATTCTTTTCATGAGGTCACATTTTGGGTTATTCATTACACAAGCTCGTATATTTGCCTCATTCTTCCTAATCGTACGAACTGACGCTTCAATAAGGCCATAGGCCCTCACTATATCCCTCACACTTGAGCCACTCTTAAGCTTATCTAATATCTCGATTTTCTTTGAAATTCCTAGCCTTGAACGCTTAAACTTTTTCTTGTCACTTGCTGGAACACTTGTATGCTTACTGGGTGCCATGATTGCTTGGTATATTTATCAAAATGCAATGAAAATGAGAAAATGAATGTAAATAAACACAGCGAGCTTCCCGATACTTATCGTCCTGCACGTGTACGAACCAAACTGAACGCTGGGAGGGATGCGTGGGTGGGTGAGGGTGGCGGGGGATGGCACAAAGACTCCCCCACTGACTCAATGGTTTAACCCACCGCGGGCGACCGCGCGCTCAAATTTTTTCCCCTCCTGCCGAACCGTGTAATATCATCTTTACGTCGTGTAAGATGATAATGTGTCGCAAATCTTAAATCGTGCAATACCCGTAACGTGCAACATAATCTCGTGCTAAATGACGTTCTACTGTAATAATTTTTTCTTATGAAATAATAGAGAATCTTCTTCCGATCATAACGACACCAAAAGTATGAAATTTGAATGAAAACTTACGGAATTATGCTCTTGCGAAGTTATCGGTCTCGAAGATGTTTACGCATCGGCGATTTCGCCCACTTTGAGCCCTATTTTTGGCCAATTCCAATGTTTCAGTCCACTAAACTCAGCTATTTCGCTAGAACTCCATTTCTTCTATTGATTGAGTACAAGAAACCGCCTATTTACCAATTTCAACTACCCAAAATAGTGGTCAGAAAATGGCAATTTGGCCAATTTCACACAAATTTCAAACGATGCCAATTTCAAAATAGGGTCCAGAATAGACAAGGCAGACATTCCTGGCACTAAAATGACATCTTCTCTGTTCATTAGTCACGTCTCCAGGCCCCTCTTACATTACTTTTGCTTTCTATTTTGAATTTTTATTCTCACAAAAAATAGAAGATTTACTGTTATGTATACAACTGCATCATTGTAAAAATTATATAAATAATATCAGCGCACTTGTGCAAGAATATTAGACTCACCAGTTGATGTGTATTGGACACATGGTGTGATTTGTTTACTCTTGAACATCAGCTAAAATCGAACATTTTCGCTACTTTGAGCTCAATTTCAAGGTACTTGTCATTGTCAAACCAATCAAAATCATCTCTTTTTCTGTAATATATCTTCCATTCTATCAAATGAGACCTAGAAAACGAGAATACATCAATAAATACCATACGAAATAGACTGCAAAGTCGCTGTTTTAAACGAAAAAAACGGTCTGAGTTTGTTTTTTTCTCATTATGCAGTGTGTGCTGCAGGATTTTTTTTATACTGCACGCACTGACCCATTCTTTCATATGTAGGCCTACCAGCCATTTCCCACTTAATTTGAGGCCGCTAGAATTTACGCGTACTAGTACGGCACCGACCCCTGCTCGTAAAACGTACTAGTACGGCACCGACCCCAAAAGGGTTAAGGGTGGTGACTGGGCCAGACAGCAGATTCATACAGTTTTCTCTAACGCTGGACCAGAGAAAACAATATTTTCCCTCCACCCAACTCGCCACTCGATAGCATATAAACACTGCATGTTTATAAGCTATGTAGTAACGTGTTTCTTATATAATTCTGAAAAAAATATCATAGCTGGATTAATGAAAATGTCTAGATTAACGTAAAATAAGACATTTAATGTGCCCAAGAGTGAGTCACGAACGTATGAGCGACCCAGGTGCACGTGTCTGGTGCCAACGATTTCCGAGTGGATGCTCGAAATCCGGGGGGAAATTTCGCCGAAAAAAGTGCTTGAAATCTGAATTGCTCAATTTCCGAACCGGCCGAAAACTGGGGGTCCACTGTATATTGATTTTTTTTTTAACATTTGCAATGATCATAACTGCAGATCATTGTTCATAAGCCATTAATTGTTTAAAGTATTCAAAGTGCCAATATCATGAGTGCAGAACATTGTAAGATGGGGACCTGCTGTATTATATAGTAAATCACATTAGCTTCCAATAGTGAGAAAAGAAAATCCCTAAAGGTTTACTTGAGTAAAAAGCATTATACAGTTCAGTGATTTTGTACACAATCATCTTGTCTTTCAACTCTGGGGTTTTAAGTGAAGAGTACAGCTTACCTAGTTCTGCTAATGCAAGACATCCTCCATGCCAAGCTTTATCAGACTCCCTCGTAGAGAACAGTTCCAGTAGAGCTCCAACAACTTCATCTCCAAATTCTTGAGGTAGGCGACCCGTCACACGACCAATACCCTTAGCTGCAGACCATCTAATACATAAAACAATTAAAATTATTTAGATTACCTGGTAAGTGCAAGACACCCAGATAATGCACAAGGTCCGTTATTTTCAAAAGAAAAGAGCAAGCTGACGAATAGACCTGAATGCCATAATTAAGCTATAATGTTATATAACAAACCATGTCCAATGGTTAGGGCTACAGGAAAAGTGAGATGTCATCTTCAAGATGTTCAAGGATTATTTTGCATCCATTTTGAACATTTTAATTTGATGGAATGACAATACTGTGCAGAACCACATGGTACCATCCATTTCATCCTCTCATAAAATGCACAGCTAGTCTTTTTGGCGGAAAACCGAGAACAATTCAAACTTGTTGATCAACCTGCAGACAATGCCACTCTGCCTAAGGAAGATGGCTGTTGATAGGCAGATCAACCACATAGATACCTCAAAAAGTTCTCTGGGTAAAAAAACCCACAACACTATTAATACCCCCACTAAAGCAGGTGTTCCTCAAGACACTGCCCTATGGATCTTCATTCTACTGCAGAAAGTTGCAGCAACAATATATATCATTCACCCCACCCTGCAAATGGTGACAACAAGATAGATTTGAACACTATTTCTTGAAGAATAGAAAACGTAAAAAGAATTTTACAGAATGGAAAATACTTTTGCCATTTCAGAGATGCTGGTCAGATTCTTTTTATTTCCCTGTACAGTACCTGGCAATGACACTAATAATAATAATATCAATATAAGCAATAAACCCAAAAGGGTCATACAGCACTGTTGCTAACATTAGAGAATTGTAAACTTTGAGGGTAGGGTTCAAAGAATTAAATACTGTAATTAATGATTGCTAGTAAAAGGAGACAATAAATGGAACTGAATTACGAACACTACTGTGGGCAAATATAACCTCCCTGAAAAAATAACATTTTTCAAACTCGCCCTTTGACACAATTTCCATTAAGCATCACACAACAACTAAATTTTTATATTTCAAATATTGCCTTAAAAATAATTATACACAAATACTGAATTACCTGACTACTGTATCTTTATCTTTAAGGCCTTGTAATAAGCAATCTATGACCTCCTCAATCTCTCCGGCCACCTCGTCCTCCTCTTCCTCCTCCACTTTCTCGCATGCTGTCTCACCCTCAGAGGTTGCCCCTTGGACATTCATAGCAAGGCTTCGGCTTCCCCTCTGGTACCTCCAAGCTGCTACTCTTGGCTTTAAAAATGTCAGCCCTGCAATTAAAACATTTTTTAATTATCAATCTCCATGACATAAGGCAAAGCCACTGCAAACTCCTTACACAATATTTAAATGAATACATTTTACATTTTTTTATTTTATTAACACATCGGCCGATTCCCACCAAGGCAGGGTGGCCCGAAAAAGAAAAACTTTCATCATCATTCACTCCATCACTGTCTTGCCAGAAGGGTGCTTTACACTACAGTTATAAAACTGCAACATTAACACCCCTCCTTTAGAGTGCCGGCACTGTACTTCCCATCTCCAGAACTCAAGTCCGGCCTGCCGGTTTCCCTGAATCCTTCATAAATGTTACTTTGCTCACACTCCAACAGCACGTCAAGTATTAAAACCATATGCCTCCATTCACTCCTATCAAATACGTCACACATGCTTGCTGGAAGTCCAAGCCCTCGCACACAAAACTTCCTTTACCCCTCCCTCCAACCTTTCCTAGGCCGACCCCTACCCCGCCTTCCCTCCACTACAGATTTATACACTCTCGAAGTCACTCTGTCTCGTTCCATTCTCTCTACATGTCCAAACCACCTCAACAACCCCTCCTCAGCTCTCTGGACAATCGTTTTGGTAATCCCGCACCTCCTCCTAATTTCCAAACTCCGAATTCTCTGCATTATATTCACACCACACATTGACCTCAGACATGACATCTCCACTGCCTCCAGCCTTCTCCTCGTTGCAACATTCATCACCCATGCTTCACACCCATATAAGAGCGTTGGTATAACTATACTCTCATACATTCCCTCTTTACTTCCATGGACAAGGTTCTTTGTCTCCACAGACTCCGAAGTGCTCCACTCACCCTTTTCCCTCATCAATTCTATGATTCACCTCATCCTTCATAGACCCATCCGCCGACATGTCCACTCCCAAATATCTGAATACATTCACCTCCTCCATACTCTCTCCCTCCAATCTGATATCCAATCTTTCGTCACCTATTCTTTTTGTTATCCTCATCACCTTACTCTTTCCTATATTCACTTTCAATTTTCTTCTTTTACACACCCTACCAAATTCATCCACCAACCTCTGCAGCTTCTCTTCAGAATCTCCCAAAAGCACAGTGTCATCAGCAAAAAGCAACTGTGACAACTCCCACTTTGTATTTGCTTCTTTATCTTTTAGCCCAACACCTCTTGCCAAGACCCTCGCATTCACTTCTCTTACAACCCCATCTATAAATATATTGAACAACCACGGTGACATCACACATCCTTGTCTAAGGCCCACTTTTACTGGGAAATAGTCCCCTTCCCTCCTACACACTCTAACCTGAGCCTCACTATCCTCATAAAAACTCTTCACTGCTTTCAGTAACCTTCCTCCTATTCCATACACCTGCAACATCTGCCACATTGCCCCTATCTACCCTATCATACGCCTTTTCCAAATCCATAAATGCCACAAAAACATCTTTACCCTTATCCAAATACTGTTCACCTATATGTTTCACTGTAAACACTTGGTCTACACACCCCCTACCTTTCCTAAAGCCCCCTTGTTCATCTGCTATCCTGCTTTCTGTTTTACTCTTAATTCTTTCAATAATAACTCTACCATACACTTTACCAGGTACACTCAACAGACTTATTCCCCTATAATTTTTGCACTCTCTTTTGTCCCCTTTGCCTTTATACAAAGGAACAATACACGCTCTCTGCCAATCCCTAGGTACCTTACCCTCTTCCATACATGTATTAAATAATAGCACCAACCACTCCAAAATTATATCCCCACCTGCTTTTAACATTTCTATCTTTATCCCATCAATCCCAGCTGCCTTACCCCCTTTCATTCTACCCACTGCCTCACGAACTTCCCTACACCCACAACTGGCTCTTCCACACTCCTACAAGATGTTATTCCTCCTTGCCCTACACGAAATCACAGCTTCCCTGTCTTCATCAACATTTAACAAATCCTCAAAATATTCTCTCCATCTTCCCGATACCTCTAACTCTCCATTTAATAACTCTCCTCTCCTATTTTTAACTGTCAAATCCATTTGTTCTCTAGGCTTCCTCAACTTATTTATCTCATTCCAAAACTTTTCTTATTTTCAACAAAATTTGCTGATAACATCTCACCCACTCTCTCATCTGCTCTCTTTTTACATTGCTTCACCACTCTTTTAACCTCTCTTTTCTCTCCATATACTCTTCCCTCCTTGCATCACTTCTACTTTGTAAAAACCTCTCATATCTAACTTTTTCTCCCTTACTACTCTCTTTACATCATCATTCCACCAATCGCTCCTCTTCCCTCCCGCACCCACTCGCCTGTAACCACAAACTTCTGCTGAACACTCTAACACTACATTTTTAAATCTACCCCATACATTTTCGACCCCATTGCCTACACTCTCACTAGCCCATCTATCCTCCAATAGTTGTTTATATCTTACCCTAACTGCCTCCTCTTTTAGTTTATAAACCTTCACCTCTCTTTTACTTACTGATTCTATTTTCCTTGTATCCCATCTACCTTTTACTCCCACTGTAGCTATAACTAAAAAGTGATCTGATATATCTGTAGCCCCTCTATAAACATGTACATCCTGAAGTCTACTCAACAGTCTTTTATCTACCAATACATAGTCCAACAAACTACTGTCATTACGCCCTACATCATATCTTGTATACTTATTTATCCTCTTTTTCTTAAAATATGTATTACCTATAACTAAACCCCTTTCTATACAAGTTCAATCAAAGGCTCCATTATCATTTACACCTGGCACCCCAAACTTACCTACTACACCCTCTCTGCATGTTTCTCCCACTTTAGCATTTAGGTCCCCTACACAATTACTCTCTCATTTGGTTCAAAAGTTCCTATACATTCGCTTAACATCTCCCAAAATCTCTCTCTCCTCTACACTCCTCTCTTCTCCAGGTGCATACACGCTTATTATGACCCACTTTTCGCATCCGACCCTTATTTTAATCCACATAATCCTTGAATTTACACATTTATATTCCCTCTTTTCCTTCCATAACTGATCCTTCAACATTATTGCTCCCCTTCCTTAGCTCTAACTCTCAGATACTCCTGACTTAATCCCATTTATTTCTCCCCACTGAAACTCGCCTACCTTCAGCTTTGTTTCGCAGGGCCAGGACATCCAACTTCTTTTCATTCATAACATCGGCAATCATCTCTTTCTTATCATCCACTACATCCACGACATTCAGACAACCCAATTTTATAAAGTTTTCTTCTTCTCGTTTTAGTAGATTTGTACAGGAGAAGGGTTACTAGCCCATTGCTCCGGCATCTTAGTCGCCTCATCGACACGCATGGCTTACGGAGGAAAGATTCTTTCCACTTCCCATGGACAATGAGAAAATAAAAAGAACAAGAGCTATTAAGAAAAGAAGAAAAACCTAGATGTGTGTATGTATATATATGCATGTGTATGCCAGTGTAGTGTGACCTAAAGTGTAAGTAGAAGTAGCTAGATATACCTGTTATCCAGCGTGTTTATGAGACAGAAAAGAGACACCAGCAATCCTACCATCATGTAAAACAGTTTCAGGTTTCTGTTTCACAGTCACCTGGCAGGACGGTAGTACCTCCCTGGGTGGTTGCTGTCTACCTACCTACTACCTACATTTATTAACTCATTTTGAGAAAATTAAAAAAATGGAACTCACCAATGCGCTGAATGAGCTTCATGGCCAACTTCCTGATGGGAGCATCACTGCTGGTAGTTACTTGACACTTAGCGAGACGTGACAAGACATCCTGGGAGAAGGGGAACAGTTCCTCTCGTTTTCCATGCTTGAAAATCAAACCCATAGCTCGTAGAACTCCTAGCTTGTGGAATACACCATGTACATCTGCTTGCGAGGCATTTTCTAGTACCTGTGAGGATACCATAATACTTCTACATTAATAAAACTAGCCTTAAACTCTACAGTAGTATCACATTTTAATTAAGCTACTGCATGAACGAGTACAAAGTGATTCTATACTTCACCTCAAAAGAATAGTTTAAAAATTCTGGCAGATAACGGTCTTTTAAGTCAGGCCTTGTAATAAACCTTGATGCCAGATAGGCTGCCATCTCATTTGATTTCTGGCCAGACTTCAGATGGGTTTTGATAACAGTAAATATCCTGGTGAAACAAAACAAAAAATTACATTTGAGCTGTAAGATTGGGGATTATTGGAATAGAGAAATGTTAGAAAAAGTGTAAAATGACCTTTGCATTGAAAACATTTGAAAAGAAACATTCAAATGTATGAAACTCCTTTTCTGAATTCCTTCTTACATTCTCTCATTTACTGTACAAGGTTGACTTATAAACAAAAACTCAAGTTTATTTAATGCCAAATTAAACAGGAATGAATGCATATACACATACTGTAAACCAGCCAAGGTTGGGATATGGCCAGTTTGTTAAAAAAAAAAAAATCAAAACTCTCAAAACAACAGAATAAATTACCCAGATACTGTAATGGCAAGTAACATTCTATCAAAACATCTCTTTCAACAATACTTCAATGAAGGATTGCAACCAATAAACCAACTGCTATACAATAAATTGTATACTAAGGTGGCTCACCTGTCAACAACACCTGCCCCAGTGTGCTGACTCTCAGCAACTGCTGTAGTGTCAAAGCCCATCATATTGAAAGGCATATAGACGATGATAGACAACCACAGTAGGAGAACATAGCTTTCATAAAAATCTGAGCTACCTTCTGGGGTTTCCAGCATCTCTAGAACTGGATGAAGGTCTTTTACCTGTTAAAGAGACTTTTACATAAATGAAAACCCTAAATAAAAATTTGCATTATGCAAGATGAAGTGTTTAAAAGCTAATGAATAGAGTTGGAAAGGACAAGTGCTTCCTAACTAATATTTATTTTAAAGGCATACTATACTACTAGGAAAACAAGTATATACTGGGTATGAAGAAGATAGAAAGACTAGCTGTATATAAAACAAACAATACCAAAAGTAGACAACCTATAATTTGTACACCAAAAATGGGTGTAGAGACTAGTTAGTGAAATTTAACAAAATACTTCATATACAGTAGTGAAAAATTTATGGTTTTCTAATAATAAATGTACAGAGTACTAAACAGAAAAATTAGTAAAGAGAATTACTTAATCTAGCATTTTAACAACGTAACTTTAGTTTACTGTAATGAGAACTGAGATCAAATTAGAAATGAGATCAAAAAGTGCTGATTATACCACCTTATTTAAATACTACATGTATACATAAAGTGCGAACAAGAATTAATACTATTTTTCTCATGGAAAAAATGGCAGAGAGAAAAAAAATTACCTCATGAGGAAGCTTCCTGACAATAGTTTTGTAACCACGAACTTTGATGACAAGCCAGAGGTATTTAAAAGCCTGACTAATGACTTCATTTTTGTTGTTTGGGTTGCGTGTAATTTTCACCAACTGCGTGAGAATTCCCTCCAGGTGTGGGTCTAAGAGATGAGGTTGTTCCTGAAGATATGCAAATACAGTCAGCAGAGAAAATACTCTGATGCTTATAATACCCTTCTGCCTCTTCCAAAACCTATGCAAGACTGTTGCTGAAGGCCTATCCCCCATAGAACATCCTCAACCCCTCCACGAACCCTGATCACATTAAACCTATCATTCAGGAACTTGACCGGGCTGAAAATAAATGATGGAAATCCTATCCTAGTCATTCTCCCGAACAACAGAAAACGGACAAATGCATCCAAACACACGCGACCAGATATAAAACTTGTTTAATTCGAGAAAGCAGATGACTCAAATTGTAATGTTTACAATACATGTATATTGTCATAATATCTACTATACTTATGAACTGACCAACTATTGGTTATTTGAAACTACATATATAACTAGTTATTTCTTAAACTTTATTACACTGTATTTTTAGGCTAAAACTTTATTACAAAACCAGTGGAATATAATGAACAAAAAAGATTAATAAGATTAATGAATGGAGGCAAATGTTTTTTTTGGGACTTGAAAAGCTGGAGTGAGTGAGGTAATATTTATGAAGAGATTCAGGAAAAATGCTTAGACAGACTTGGGTCCTGGAGGTGTGAAGTACAGTGCCTGCACTCTGAAGGAGGGGAAGGGATATTTGCAGTTTTGAACTGTAGCATTGGCACCCCTCTGGTAAGGCAGTGATGGTGAAAGTGTTTTTTCTTTTTTAGGTCACCCCACCTTGGTGGAAGATGGCCAGTGTAAGTGAGCACAAACAAACTGGCATGAGTGGCCTATAGCTCATGGAACAATGAAAACAGACAGGTCCTAGATGTGGCTGCTCTGGCTCATACTGGACAAATGTTGGAGTCATAGGGGCTTGCTCTGATACTTCAGAAGACAAATATACACTATGAACAAAATCTAAAATAATGGACTTTTGTCCATTCTGTCCAATACTTCTGTTTGTCCTGCTAATTTTTTTCCCCAAAATTACCAAAATCCATTGAGAGCTTTTATTGTATAGATTTTTCATACATTGTTTATTAAAAAATATTAATCAGAAAAGAAATAAACTTCAGTGGTACCCAGAGTTTCGTACAAAATTCGTTCCAGAAGGCTGTTCGAGTGCCGTTACAGAACAAATTTTTTCCCATAAGGAATAATGTGAATTAGATTAGTCTGTTTCAGACCCCCAAAAATACACTTACAAAAGCACTTACAATAATACACTTACATAATTGTTCGAGTTGGGAGCTGTACGAAACTCAGGGTACAACTGTATTTGTATTTGTAGTTAAGATTGGGAGGTCATTACAACAATAATTAAATACTACCTGATAATAATCTAAGATAGTCTTCAAAGTTTCGAAAGCTTTTTCAGCAGTGAACTGGTTTTCAACTGCTTTTTCTATGGAGCCCAGCATCTGTTGCACTTCTTCATGTTCACGAAACATGTCGAGAGAGTATGATATACCCATATCATCCTCTGGTCTCCCCAACTCCTCACTGGTCCCTGGAATCTCCATCAGTTCATCAACTGCCATTGCTAACTTTGAGATCAGTCTGAAAGTGATGTTGAAAATTTTGTATTAAAACTTTCATTGTGGTCAATACAGTGGAACCTCGGTACTTGAACTTAATTCATTCCAGAAGGCTGTTCGAGTACTGAACGAATTTTTCCCAAACAAATTTCTTTTTGGTTGGCTGTTATCACTAGTCTTTGTAGGCCCCATGGTGACTTATTTATACAAATAATATAAAAAAAAATGTGAAAAAACACGAAATAGTTTACAGCGAAGTTCTGGCAGGGCGTGTTTGTTTGGTCGAGTGCCAAGCAAACAGTAGACTAAAGAGCAATTTTTTTACTGAACAAAGCGTTCAAATACCGAATTGTTCAAGTATGAAGCTGTTTGAGTACCAAGGTTCCACTGTATTCCATTTTTTATTTTCATATGGATGCGAGGCATCCATCTAGAAAGAAATGAATGTGTTAAACTGGTTGGGAAAAAAAAGGATGTTAATGACAGGCACGACACTGATAAAAATAGATACTACCATTTGATTCACAGTGCTAAGGCCTTGTATGACAGAACCTTCCCATCCTATGTACAGTATTTGTAAATTTCTCTAGTATTGTTATTTTACTAGTATAGCATCAACATATTGTAACTTGAAATAAAATATACAACTAGAATAAACTCAACCAATTTCTCTAGTATTGTCTTTTTAATAGTATGTATAACCATATTGTAATTTGAAATAATATATAACTAGAATAAACTCAATCAATTTCTCTAGTATTAAGTACTTAGTGAATAAGTCTTTAGAATAAGCTGCCCCTAATGCCATGGCATGCCAGTGGCTCTCCTTGCATTACAGTTTTATAATTGTAACTACCAATAACTATGTATACTTGTAACTTGCAACGAAATAAAAATATTATTATTATATTATTATTATTATTATTATTTTAAACCACTTATTCCCACTTTGTCAGTTTATTTTTGGGGGTCTGAAACGGACTAATCTAATTTACATTTGTCTTTATGGAAACAAATTTGTTCGGTAACGGCACTCGAACAGCTTTCTGGAAAGAATTATTGATGAAATCCAGGGTCCACTGTACATATGTTTAAGTTTTCATGCAAAACTCTTGTACATATGACTTTTTTTTAAATCCAAAATACAGGTGCTTTTGTTAATACTTACGTCAAAGTTGATATCATGACGGATGTGATCTGACAGTCATTTACCAAGTCAAAATTTTACTTTTCTATACTTCTCTGTAACAATTGTATCACAGTACGTATTTAAAAATACTGATATAATTGCTCAATAAATAAAGAAAACTTTCATATTTTGCTGATATAATTTTAAGTATTTAAGAAAACATCTTGATTCAAAATAAATTTTTAGTATAATATAATGCCAAGGCAATCAACCACGGTACAAATTTATATAAAACTGTATGAACTAGTGTATGTAATATGACTCACAGAATTTAATATTTTCTCTAAATCATCCTGAAACCACTGGAGTGCTGCAAAATATGAAACTAACAGGCAGCAAGGCTGTCTACACAAGTTACTACAGAATACCTAAAGAAAATATTACATTACTTCAAAATATATTCTCCCTACCTATCTTTATCAGTACAAGTACAGTATAAGGGGACAAAACTTTTCCTTTACTGATTTTTAATGTGTCTTCTTAGGCAAGCCAATAAATATATTGACTAAAATTATGAAACATTCTTAACCTTACATACATTAAATTAACATAATTAAACCTATGCCACAACAGCATCACTTTAGAGAGAAAAGAGGATAATTAGCTGAATAATTGAATAAACATTCACTATAACAATTTGGTTGCTACTAACAATAAACTTCTTAAGTTTGTGTTAAGCTTGTTTAGGTTGTTTTGCAAGGTTTACGTATATTAACTTGGATCTTTTCCAAATAATCTGAGGGTTTAAGATGTTTTGCAAGGTTATATAAACTTGAAATTTTTTTCTGACAATGTGAGGAAATATGAGAACTCACTATAGTTGAAATCTTCAATAACTATTGTATTACAATATGAAAATGGACATCAAAGATAAAAATAAAACAGCTTAAATTCTATACTGTATATGGTACTTCATTATACAGTATATTATGGCAACCATACAAAATTACTGCACAATTTTATTCAGGCCATGAAATAAACCAAGCCAAAATTAATAAACTACTAGTGAACAAAATATGTGTTTATATCTGGCTCTTTTTGTATTATATAATCTAATAGTCAGTTGTTTTAACTTTTAGTTTCACTTTTTTGTCCAGCTTATGCTAGACATAAGATAACCCCACTCACATATATGTACGTACTCTGTCCAGTATAAAATAATTTTAAGCCTAGTTTAAATTGCCCAAAATGCTGGGCATACTATGGGCTTTTTCAATGAATATATTATATGACTGTACAGTATAATGTTTTGAAAATAAATTTTTTATTTTTTTTTGTTTGTCCTGCACCCCCCCCCACACACACACTGCAGCAGCACCAATACACACTGCTACAGTACATCTCTACATCCCACCACCCATGTACAATGGTGCAATGTTAATGAATCAACAATCAACGGTATACGAGTCATTGGAATGTGAAATACGTCACTTGACACATTCAGTGACACCTCCAACATTCTCCTTGGAATGAGTCAACTTACACATTAATCATCCTTCATGACGGTGAACGATTCAATCTCAGAAACTTTAAGTACCTTCCAATTCCTCGGATCAAACGTGATTACTTCATATTCCCCCAGGTACCGCAAAATCCCTACGAATTTAGCGCTTCCGTGACAAGACATTAACAATGGATGGTGACACACCTGCACACTCATGCAACTCTCACTCATCCATCCCACACCATGCAATGCACAACTCCAAGTGTCACAACCTGCTGGATCAGAAGTAATGCTCAAGTGTGTCGCTGCTCTCAAAATTTACACCATTGTCTCATAATATTGCACAAGACCACAACAACTTGCTTCCGTAGGTACACAGGGCCACCACAAGGTGCGCCTCACTCACTACTACTCAACCTTATTTCTCACAAGAAAGTGTAAGTAAGTAAGTAAGTTTATTCAGGTATACACAACTACGGTTACATATATTATCGTACATAGCAGCATATGTGTAGAGAACCTAGGATAACCCAAAAAAGTCAGAGTGACTTATTTCCATTTGGGTCCTTTTAATACCTTAATATTATACTATAAAGGAGATAAGTGCACAATGCAATGAAAAAAATTGAGTAGAACAGTATTACACACACATGTATATTATATTTAGGAGGGGAGCGGTAAACCCGTAGAGGCCATATACGTGGGGTCAGGTTCGATCCAAGGATGGAAATAAGTCACCCTGACTTTTTGTGGGGGTTATCCTAGGTAATTTACACTATGATAATTGTTTATGTGTACCAATACCTGAATAAACATAGTTATTTATTAATTGACCCATTTTCTTTAATCAAGAGCCCCTCACCGGGTTCAAGGAACCTTCCTCAAGGTTCCCTGTACCAGATGCAGGTAGGTTCAATGAACTTGGTTTCAGGATTACGAACCTGAGTCTGTCCAGGAGTTTAGTGATTATCTTATAGCTATATCCATTTTTTTTTTAATTTATAGTCAAATGAAAAGAAAGGCAAGAAAAGTCAGGTTATGGGACAGAATAAATATTATGACGACTTCAAAGAGAGCTAGATAAATTGAGAAAGGTTATAAGGACCTCAGGACTCTCCAAATGATCAAATTATTTCAAGCCTCTCTTGGTGCTCTAAGGGAAAGAATAACTGAGCTTAGATAAAAATGACTGGGAAAAATATGTTAGTGGATTCAATGAACACACTCTCTGAGCAAAGCATGGAAAGGAATTAATAAAATAATTGTAACAAGGAGTAGACAAGTTGCTCACCCAAATCCATTACACAAAGCAAATGAGCTAATCACGGACTGGGCACATGTTTCTAGTTATAACATGTTACCATTACTTAGAAAGAAAGTCAGTCCAGTGATAGATGTAATCTTATGCAATTTATGTTAAACAGCATAATGAGTGTGATATCCCAAAGATTAAAAAAGGCACAATACAGTGACTGGAACAATAGACATATAACTCGCACTCGAAAATTACTCCATATGAAAGCAAAAGACTCGGCACAAGATGCAACATTTCCCCAATGAAATGCAGGGGCACCACTAGCACGATAAGAGACAACACAATAAATGTGAGGGGCCCAAGACTGTTCAACTGCCTCCCAGCATACATAAGGAGAATTATTAATAGACCCCTGGCTGTCTTCAAGCTGGCACTGGACAGGTACCTAAAGTCAGTACCTGACCAGCCGGGCTGTGGTTCGTACGTTAGTTTACGTGGAGCCAATAGTAACAGCCTGGTTGATCAGATCATGTTCCACCATGAGGCTTGGTCACAGACCGGGACGCGGGGGCGTTGACCCTCGAAACCCTCTTCAGGTATACACAGGAGAGAAGCTTACGACGACGTTTCGGTCCGACAGAAACGTCGTTGTAAGCTTCTGTCTCCCATGTTTGGGTCATTTGTGTATATGATACCCTATATTTCCCCACTCTCTTGTACCTTTCCCTGTCTGCCTGCCTATAAACTGTTGGGTTTAGTCCTGACTCTTTCTCTTCTCCTTCAGTTCTTCCTCTCACCGGCTATTCTTCTGTCCCCACTTCCCCCTCGCCCCTAGTGGGTCCTTACCTGAGAGTCTGAACTAACTAACTAACTGTGTGTTAGTGTGACTTTGTAAATGGTCCAAGTCGGGCCGAAACGTCGTCGTAAGGTCCTTCCTTTTATATGTGCGGGTTGTGTGTATACCCTATATACCAAATATGAACTAGATGCTGTCCTCACCACTAAACTACATTCATACAGTCTGCAGTACTCTTGGACTTTATCAATACAATTCAAGGACATCACGTGAAGACTCTAGAGAGTATAAAGACGTCCCTTAGCTTGATTGCTAACGCATTTAGCTCACACACCGAGGTCCGTATTTCAATTCCCGGTACGGGTAGAAACATTAGTTCGTGTTACCTTAAGACACCTGCTGTCCCTGTTCACCTAACAGTAAATAGGTACCTGGGTGTAAGCCAACTAGTGTGGGTCGCATCCTGGGGACATTTATTATTATTATTATTATTATTATTATTATTGCGGGAGAGCGCTAAACCCGTAGGGATTATACAGACAAAACTTATCAAATTTGTCCGAAGTGCTATGCATAATATAGGGCTCTGTATATAATAGTATGTCATTGATGTCAGCTAGGACTGTATACCATGTACATGTACTTGTAGAAAATAAAGATTACTATATTATTATTATATAAGAAAGGTGACGTATTGTATATAATAATTATTATAATCAAAATTAAGCCAGGGTCATACAGCGCTTGTATATATAATAATCTTTATTTCTACAAATACATGTACAATGTATACAGACCTATCTGACATCAATGTCCTACTACTAAATAGTCCCAGTCTACACATGATGTCCTTGAACTGTATTGATAAAACCACTGGATGGCGAAACGTCTACAAATAAAAATACCCAGATATTGCACATGTCTAAATCTCCATCGTGTCGGTATTATATACTATTTATGTACAACAGGATTAGAGGTGACAATGGGTGTTTGTAAGACCCCACTGAGCATTGTGGAAACGTTTCACCAGCCTGTGGCTTCCTCAGTTCAATACAGAGAAGGATGGTGGTAGATAGGAGTTTGAGGTAATCAGTCCCTCAGCTTGGAGATGGTGTGATCAGCCCATCATACTTGATCAGAAGTACAGCATATGGTTAGGTTAGGGAAGATTTAACAAAAAACAGGACAAGTGTTTTCCAACGCATGTCTTAGCCAGATTAGATTTTAGATTTTGTCACCGAAGTGGCTAGTTTATTGTGCATCCCATATCCATCCATGTTTTTTAAATGTTTATACAGTAGTGTACTGTATACTGTAATAAAGAGAATAGAGATCAGCTCTAATATATATTACAGTGAACCCCCGGTTTACGTACAGCTCCAAACTCGAACAATTATGTAAGTGTATTTTTGTAAGTGCTTTTGTAAGTGTATTTTTGGGGGTCTAAAAGGACTAATCTAATTTACATTATTCCTTATGGGAATAAATTCGTTTGGTAACGGTACTTGAACAGCATCCGAGCGGTTGGTAAACAAGTATGTCACTAAGTGAGGAGCGGCTGTACTATCTTATACTGGTATGTATTGTTATTTGAACCCCTTTTAACATACAGTACCACAATTTTAATTTTTCTTTTTATACCTGACAGTGTTCCCTTAATATCAGGATCGTGAGGGGAGTAAACATTACCGGGTAGTTTGATGGTAAACAGGTGAATTAGCTTACTGATACTACCTGTAGTCCATCCGACTACATTGTCTTAGCTTAAATTACTGTCTACGGAAACACTTCTATAGGCTTAGAGTGAGGCCTATGAACAACATATGTTCATCCTCCAAGACGCTGGGTAAATTTTCAAGATTTATTTTTGGAAAAAATAGCATCTTCGATGCTGTAAAATACAGTAATTGAGTCCATTTTCTAACCAGACAGCAGTGGGATGTCCAGAATCCCAGATGTGGCTTGATAGATAACAACTTCCTACATTTTAACTCAGATCAACATTGTTACCAGCAATTCCATTGGCTGAGACCACTGAAAAATAGTCTAAGGAACACCCCTGTAGGAAGTTTATAGGTTGTGAGCAGCCGAATGAGTGAGTTTGCTTATTCATTGCCTTGAACATCAGAGTGTTCAGGGACCCAGCAAAAAACAACTTTTGTGTTTATAGGCAGGCCCCACTTTACAGTGTTTTGCTAATGTAGCTGTTTTCAATTATACCCATTCTTCATTCATTCAGACTTCCTACAATATATATACCAACACTCACTATAAGCTAAGGATGAAAATATTTTAAGGTAAGTTATGTGTACTGTATATGCATTTATTAGGCCTAGCTCTATTGCTCACTTAATATATGATAGTCTAAACATGTTACAAGGCTTTTATATGCATTTGAAAGTGAAAAAAGGATAGGTTTCACTTTACATAGATTTTCGCTTTACAGAAGTAGCCCAGAACCTAACCTGCTGTATAAGCTGGATTCTCCTGTACTAGATTATTATTATTATAATCAAAAGAAGCGCTAAACCATAGGGGTTATACAGCTCCTGTACTAGAAATGTGACACATACAAATGAAACATGAAGGAAACCATCCTGTGGTGGAATATGTTGGAAAACCAACCTGTAATGCTTTTTTTTTTTTTTTTTTTTGACTGAATAGCCTTCTTCCATCAAGACAGCAATTCACTATCATCATTTACTTAATCGCAGTCTTTCCAGAAATGTGCTGACATCACAATCAGATCACCCTCTGACTGCAATATCCCTATCCTTCCTAAAGTGTGAAGGCACTTCCCTTTCTTCCTCCAGGACTCAAGTCTGGCAAACTAGTTTTCCCTGACTCCCTGCATTAACAGTTATCTTATTCACACTCCAATAGTACATTTATTAAAAAGTACTTTCCTACATTTGCTCATACATTCTAACATACTCACACATGTCTGCTGGGGGACCAAGCCCCTTAGAACTCAAAACCTGTTTTAAGCTATCAAACTGTTCTTGGGACAACTTCCTACCCATCCTACCTTCCACCTATCAACATATCCCACTCCATGCCTAAACCACCTAAACCCTCTGAAATACAGTGGTACCCCGAGTTTCGTACTGCTCCCAACTCGAACAATTTTTTTTTTTTTTTTTTTTTTTAACACATCGGCCGATTCCCACCAAGGCAGGGTGGCCCGAAAAAGAAAAACTTTCATCATCATTCACTCCATCACTGTCTTGCCAGAGGGGTGCTTTACACTACAGTTATAAAACTGCAACATTAACACCCCTCCTTCAGAGTGCCAGCACTGTACTTCCCATCTCCAGAACTCAAGTCCGGCCTGCCGGTTTCCCTGAATCCCTTCATAAATGTTACTTTGCTCACACTCCAACAGCACATCAAGTATTAAAAACCATATGCCTCCATTCACTCCTATCAAATACGCTCACACATGCTTGCTGGAAGTCCAAGCCCCTCGCACACAAAACTTCCTTTACCCCCTCCCTCCAACCTTTCCTAGGCCGACCCCTACCCCGCCTTCCCTCCACTACAGATTTATACACTCTCGAAGTCACTCTGTCTCGTTCCATTCTCTCTACATGTCCAAACCACCTCAACAACCCCTCCTCAGCTCTCTGGACAATCGTTTTGGTAATCCCGCACCTCCTCCTAATTTCCAAACTCCGAATTCTCTGCATTATATTCACACCACACATTGACCTCAGACACGACATCTCCACTGCCTCCAGCCTTCTCCTCGTTGCAACATTCATCACCCATGCTTCACACCCATATATGAGCGTTGGTATAACTATACTCTCATACATTCCCTCTTTACTTCCATGGACAAAGTTCTTTGTCTCCACAGACTCCAGTGCTCCACTCACCCTTTTCCCCTCATCAATTCTATGATTCACCTCATCCTTCATAGACCCATCTGCTGACATGTCCACTCCCAAATATCTGAATACATTCACCTCCTCCATACTCTCTCCCTCCAATCTGATATCCAATCTTTCGTCACCTATTCTTTTTGTTATCCTCATCACCTTACTCTTTCCTATATTCACTTTCAATTTTCTTCTTTTACACACCCTACCAAATTCATCCACCAACCTCTGCAACTTCTCTTCAGAATCTCCCAAAAGCACAGTGTCATCAGCAAAAAGCAACTGTGACAACTCCCACTTTGTATTTGCTTCTTTATCTTTTAGTCCCACACCTCTTGCCAAGACCCTCGCATTCACTTCTCTTACAACCCCATCTATAAATATATTGAACCACGGTGACATCACACATCCTTGTCTAAGGCCCACTTTTACTGGGAAATAGTCCCCTTCCCTCCTACACACTCTAACCTGAGCCTCACTATCCTCATAAAAACTCTTCACTGCTTTCAGTAACCTTCCTCCTATTCCATACACCTGCAACATCTGCCACAGTGCCCCCCTATCTACCCAATCATACGCCTTTTCCAAATCCATAAATGCCACAAAAACATCTTTACCCTTATCCAAATACTGTTCACCTATATGTTTCACTGTAAACACTTGGTCTACACACCCCCTACCTTTCCTAAAGCCCCCTTGTTCATCTGCTATCCTGCTTTCTGTCTTACTCCTAATTCTTTCAATAATAACTCTACCATACACTTTACCAGGTACACTCAACAGACTTATTCCCCTATAATTTTTACACTCTCTTTTGTCCCCTTTGCCTTTATACAAAGGAACAATACACGCTCTCTGCCAATCCCTAGGTACCTTACCCTCTTCCATACATTTATTAAATAATAGCACCAACCACTCCAAAACTATATCCCCATCTGCTTTTAACATTTCTATCTTTATCCCATCAATCCCAGCTGCCTTACCCCCTTTCATTCTACCCACTGACTCACGAACTTCCCCTACACCCACAACTGGCTCTTCCACACTCCTACAAGATGTTATTCCTCCTTGCCCTACACACGAAATCACAGCTTCCCTGTCTTCATCAACATTTAACAACTCCTCAAAATATTCTCTCCATCTTCCCGATACCTTTAACTCTCCATTTAATAACTCTCCTCTCCTATTTTTAACTGTCAAATCCATTTGTTCTCTAGGCTTCCTCAACTTATTAATCTCATTCCAAAACTTTTTCTTATTTTCAACAAAATTTGCTGATAACATCTCACCCACTCTCTCATTTGCTCTCTTTTAGATTGCTTCACCACTCTTTTAACCTCTCTTTTCTCTCCATATACTCTTCCCTCCTTGCATCACTTCTACTTTGTAAAAACCTCTCATATGCTAACTTTTTCTCCCTTACTACTCTCTTTACATCATCATTCCACCAATCGCTCCTCTTCCCTCCCGCACCCACTCGCCTGTAACCACAGACTTCTGCTGAACACTCTAACACTACATTTTTAAATCTACCCCATACATCTTCGACCCCATTGCCTACACTCTCACTAGCCCATCTATCCTCCAATAGTTGTTTATATCTTACCCTAACTGCCTCCTCTTTTAGTTTATAAACCTTCACCTCTCTCTTACTTACTGATTCTATTTTCCTTGTATCCCATCTACCTTTTACTCCCACTGTAGCTATAACTAAAAAGTGATCTGATATATCTGTGGCCCCTCTATAAACATGTACATCCTGAAGTCTACTCAACAGTCTTTTATCCACCAATACATAGTCCAACAAACTACTGTCATTACGCCCTACATCATATCTTGTATACTTATTTATCCTCTTTTTCTTAAAATATGTATTACCTATAACTTAAACCCCTTTCCATACAAAGTTCAATCAAAGGGCTCCCATTATCATTTACACCTGGCACCCCAAACTTACCTACTACACCCTCTCTGCATGTTTCTCCCACTTTAGCATTTAGGTCCCCTACCACAATTACTCTCTCATTTGGTTCAAAAGTTCCTATACATTCGCTTAACATCTCCCAAAATCTCTCTCTCCTCTACACTCCTCTCTTCTCCAGGTGCATACACGCTTATTATGACCCACTTTTCGCATCCGACCCTTATTTTAATCCACATAATTCTTGAATTTACACATTCATATTCCCTCTTTTCCTTCCATAACAATGATGTAAGTGTATTATTGTAAGTGCTTTTGTAAGTGTATTTTTGGGGGTCCTAACATGATAATCTAATTGAAGTGACTCCATATGGCTGAAATGATTCTACCCATATTGCCTTTGGCAATTGGTGACCATATTGCCACCTTGGTGACCCCATATTGCCTGTACCCATATCCTTTGGGGACCCCATATTGCCCCCTTGGTGACCCCATATTGCCCCCTTGGTGACCCCATATTGCCCCTTGGTGACCCCATATTGCCCCTTGGTGACCCCATATTGCCCCCTTGGTGACCCCATATTGCCCCTTGGTGACCCCATATTGCCCCCTTGGTGACCCCATATTGCCCCCTTGGTGACCCCATATTGCCCCCTTGGTGACCCCATATTGCCCCCTTGGTGACCCCATATTGCCCCTTGGTGACCCCATATTGCCCCCTTGGTGACCCCATATTGCCCTTGGTGACCCCATATTGCCCCTTGGTGACCCCATATTGCCCCTTGGTGACCCCATATTGCCCCTTGGTGACCCCATATTGCCCCTTGGTGACCCCATATTGCCCCTTGGTGACCCCATATTGCCCCTTGGTGACCCCATATTGCCCCTTGGTGACCCCATATTGCCCCTTGGTGACCCCATATTGCCCCCTTGGTGACCCCATATTGCCCCTTGGTGACCCCATATTGCCCCTTGGTGACCCCATATTGCCCCTTGGTGACCCCATATTGCCCTTGGTGACCCCATATTGCCCCCTTGGTGACCCCATATTGCCCCCTTGGTGACCCCATATTGCCCCCTTGGTGACCCCATATTGCCCCTTGGTGAATATTGCCCCTTGGTGACCCCATATTGCCCCTTGGTGACCATATTGCCCCCTTGGTGACCCCATATTGCCCCTTGGTGACCCCATATTGCCCCCTTGGTGACCAATTGCCCTGGTGACCCCATATTGCCCCTTGGTGACCCCATATTGCCCCTTGGTGACCCATATTTTGTGACTTCCCTTGGTGACCCCATATTGCCCCCTTGGTGACCCCATATTGACCCCCTTGGTGACCCTATATTACCTCTTAATCTCTATGTCCCGAATGATATTCACACCACACATTTCAGTCAAACTTAACATCTCTAATGACTTGAGCACTAAACCTATAGAGGTCATACACAGATTCTGAAAGTTGAGTTCATGACTTGGAACTATGCAAAATCCTGGCTTCATCGATGTAGTTCTGCGTGATGACCACTGAAAAGGTTGATATGGTAAACCAACAGCACAGCCTGACAGTCTTTGCAAAGCAGTGACGGGCATTTCTCCAAAAGATATCCACGAGTGAGGCGTGCGAGACCAATACCTAGGCTTCAAAGTTACATGTTCCTTTTTTAATGTAATCACTTCTACAATCCATTATTATTTTTTTTTAATTACCATGAAGTTTTAAAATCTGTTCACTAAATGTTCATTTTTTACTAAAATTTCTATTACTTTATATAATTTCATATACAGGGGTACCCCAGTTATCGGCCATACTTCGTTCCAGAATGCTGTTCAAGTGCCGTTACCGAAGGAATTTGTTACTATAAGGACAAATGTAAATTAGATTAGTCCTTTTAGACCCCCAAAAATACACTTACATAATTGTTAGAGTTTGGAGCAGTGCAAAATCCAGGGGTCCACTGTACTGTACTATTTGACCTACATTTATATAAAATACATGTCCAATGTATTTTTATGTCAGTATTAGCTGAAAATGCTTTGCAGAATTATGGGCCTTTGTTTTAAGAATTATACATTAACCTACTACTGGAAGTATCGCATACTATTACCAAGAAATAAATTATTATATTTATGTTTATATAGGCAGGGCACAAGTCTATGTATAATATACTATAGACCCACAGAGTAATAATTACCATTAATTTTCTGGTTTTAATAAATACTGATTATGAATGAGGAGTAATTTTCAAATGGAGTCAAAATAACCTGGAGAAGTTGAAAGGTGTCATCATAGATAAAATAAAAAACAATAATTGTCCATTTTTCTTGTTTATATAATCAATCGAGTGCACACACACACATTTTTAATCATATCATTGAATGAAGCTATAATATAAAACATGGAAATGTTACGAAGCTACGTCCATTCATCTGAATTAAGCTACAATAGAAAACACGACACTGGTGAAGCTGGGACAATTCATACATTCTTCTCTACTTCTTTGTCTTCTTCTTTGGCTGTAAGAAAAAAAAAAAAAGTGAATTAGTTATAATATTGACAAGAATGCTCAATAAAATCTTGAATGTTATTAAATGCTGGTTAAAAGAAATCACAGAAAGGGTGGGACTTGAACCCGTCCTAAAATTCACATGCCAGTCCAGTAACCACTTGGCCAGCTGACTTTAATAAGATTCATCCAACTAAGTATACTTGTATATACTATGGGAAGGTTAGCATGGGCCCTACTGACCACAAATGTAGGTTTTTACAGACAAATCCCACACCAGCATGGCTGTGGTGTGCTCTAGCTCAAGTCCATTCAAAACTGCCATCATGACTCGCAAAATCGTAATAACATAATTGCAAACAAATCACAGAATGTTCTGTGATTTGTTTGCAATTGTGTTATAATTTTAAGTCATGATGGCTAACAGCATTACACACATACAAACCATAATGCAAAGATATAAAATAAAAATACCATATGCTTGATTAAAATATATTTTTCTCTAACTACATATAAAGCCATTAACAACTTACTGGTAATTCCTCTACTTCCTCTTCCTCCTCCTCCTCATCTTCACCTTCTTCTTCAGCCAATTCATCCATATCATCCTCACCAATGATGTTAGTTTTTGTTTGGTGCATGCCACTTATATGGACTGGGCCTGAGCCTTTAGTCAGGTGGAATGTAGCTGCTTGGTATTCTATGAAGATCTGCAACAAAATAACTTTGACAACAAAGGTATATGTAATAGGAGGGGAGAAAAAAATACAGTGGTACCTCGACTTACGATATTTTTTCATTCCAGAATGCTGTTCAAGTGCCATTACCAAACGAATTTATCTCCTTAAGAAATAATGTAAAATAGACTAGTCTGTTTAGACCCCTAAAAGTACACTTACAAAAGCATTTAAAAAAATAAACTTACATAAAAGGGTGTGTTTGGGGACCATCGTAAGTCGAGGTACCACTGTATAACCAGTGCTCACAAAAAATAAATAAATGTAACTGTTGTAATTTTACTATGCTTTACATGCCAATGTATCATTTGTCTACAATAGCTACCACGAGGTGTGCAAGACCTGTTTCTTTAATTTGTGCATTTTGTTATTAAGTCTTTATCATTCAAGAGGCCCTCATAAATTAATAATATTAGCTAATGTCCTCATGATCAGTGAACAGTGGCTCCAATCTTCCCCATTCTTTGCAGTAAACATTTAGTAAGTCACATAACACAAAAAATAATCCTCAGTATACAATGAGAGCTGTATACAAATTCAGTTTCGAAACTTAGAGAAAACTATGCAGTAGAGGAGAGTTCAGCATGAAAAAAGCCAAAAATTAAACCCATAACGATGTTTTACACGGAATACTATATAACAGCTACTATCATAATAATAGGACAGTTTACATTTATCACCTTTACTTTCCTGCCTATTTCTTGAATCAATGAAAATTCTAAAAAAATGTTCTTTCATGGTAAACTTAATTATTTCATTAATGAAGTTAATTTAGATGAAATCACAGACTACAATACACTGGTACCTAGAGTTACGAGCTTAATTAGTTTCAGAAGGCTGTTTGAGTGCCGATACCAAACGAATTTGTTCCCATAAGGAATAATGTAAATTAGATTAATCTGTTTCAGACCCCCAAAATTACGCTTACAAAAGCACTTACAGAAATACACTTATATAATTGTTCGAGTTGGGAGCTGCTTGTAAGTCGAGGTACCACTGTATTACCAAAATCTCAAATATGACATATCTGAATTCTTATGCTTGCATAAATGACTGTTTCACATATGATAGCACAACTGTGACAATTTTTAAACAAATGTCAGTGGTAGCTTACCTAACAGGACTTTATACAAAGGAGGATTGTATGAGGAATTTGGAGCAAAAGATATGTATACTGGTATGTGGACAGATGTGCATCACCAGTATAATAGTAACTAATTTCTCAACCTATTTCCCCACTTTTAAGGGATGGAAAGGATGAAAAATATTACAAGATAAGACATGTAGTAATAAAATTTCATACTACCTTCCTGGTAGTAACTCCAGAGGTAACTAGTATCAGATAAGGAGCATAACCATAAGAGCCCAGTAATTAATTGTTGTGGTTAAGCCATTTCATGGACTAGAACTATGGATATTTTTGCAATCATTTGAAGTGGTAAACCCACAAAGGTTCTTCAGTGCTACTTGGTAATGGAATGAGTGACATTAGCCAGAGGCACAAGTGCTGAAGGCAAGTACAGGTGAGAAAAGAGAACATCATAACTGGGACAGAAAAAATAAATTAGCACCAAATGTGGAACTTTTCACAAAGGGTAGAGTTAACATGCAGGGCAATGAAAGAGGTTGAAAATAGTCAGCAAGCTCTTTGATAAAAGGGACAATCTATTGAAAGATGTTGAAGCACCACGACCTAATAATTCTCAATCAAGCTGAGAGCTCCTAAATAGACATGAACGAGTCTGTGGCAAGACGCAACTGCACTGCAGTACAGTCTAACAACCAACAGTGATGAAACGATAGCCAAAATCACAAGAAAAATTCAATTAAAAAAGTGTAATTGTCATTAATAATGACAAACACTTCTGCCACTGATCTTACAAGTGCTGAGATAATACAGTGCTGGAAGTCAGAAAAGACCAATCTACCACACAGTGGAAGTTGTTCTTGAATTACAAAACATGCAGAAAGATTCCAAGTTCATGACCAAAGCTATGAAAGATGACTTGTATGCATTTGCTTAACATGTGAATGGTCAGCAAATGCACCATCTCGGTCTTTTTGTCCATAACCCTCAAACATCCTTCACTCATCCAATGAAGCCACTGTGTGGCAAAACGTTTCCTCAATAAAGATACCCAAGTGTTGCATATGTGTCTAATTTATAACTTGTCGGTTCTCTGAACCATTCATATACACAGTATAATTCATGCCCAAGTAGTCTTAGGCAGTAATATCAATATTATAATTATAGTAGACTCTCACATAACATGTGTTCACAAAGTATATTTTCAATAAAACAAGAATGAAATGTCTTCCAAGTCCACATTGCATAGGAAAAAGACATTTAGAAAAAATAAGGATTAGTCCAAACTGGACAACAAATCTAATTAAGAACACGGCTGGTTCTAATAGGATTTTCCTTCTGCACTGCATTTACCCTAATTGCGAGTCAATTCTTTTTAGAGGGAGGCCTATTGTTACCCAACGATGTAAACAATCTCCTATGCACCAACCGACTCATAAGATATGTACCATACCTTACCCAGTCATGCATGATTGAAGAGAGCTTGGATCTTCTCATCACCCATCTCAAGAGGACCACTAGTGTTGCTTAAAGTGCATGAAAGCATGAGCATCTAAAATAAAAAAATGTTACACATGTTGGAAGGTGGTGCACCTGTGATGAAGATAGCCCTCATCTTCAGTGTAAGAAAAGCAATTCATTCAATTAGAATGAGGTAAAGCCTAGATCTTATACAATGAATAATCCAGATTGTGACATGCTGAAAAAGAGTGAGGAGTCAATAGTTAAATAAGACAGAAAAGTTACCAAATGCATGGAGTGAGCAAAAATCAAAGAAATGTGCCACTGCTTAAGGGTCTAATAATAAGGGACAAACCCAAGTGTGCTATGAAACTGTTAGCAGGAAGGAAAGCCAGCACAAGAGTATTTGTTTAGCTTTGGCCAGTTTAAAGTGCAGTCAGCTGTACATTAAATTTAACGAGGAAAGCCACCAGAGATTTTTCTGCCCAACTGGCAGAAATTATTTACAAGGGTGGCCATGAGCCTGATCAAGTGTATAATGCTAACACAATGCCATCTAGAACTTACATCAGCAAATAAAGAGAAAAGTGCACCTGGATTCAAGCCGCTGAAGGAGTGGTTTGAATCCAGGTGCCCATGGTTATTTATGATTCACAGAATCCATGTATTTTAAAAGCTAAAAACAAAACCACTTTGCCTGTTATTTGGCACCCTATCAAGACAACATGGATTAGCAAGGCCCTGCTTGTTGACTAGTTTAAGCATTATTTTATTCCATAAGTCAAGATATACCTGAACAGCCTGAACCTTTCATCCAAAGTTCTCCTCACTCTTGATAATTCTCACTGTCACTGGAGTGAGCGGTGATAAAGACACTGAAGTGCTGCCACTGTACACAAAGGGTGATGCAGAAACTCGTAACAGTATTGGATGACAACTCAAGACACTGGACTGCCACAAGCTCTGGCATAAATTAAATATTAGATGCAATAAACATAAAAGCTGCATGGGTGAATCTCCCAAGTCAACAATAAATGCAGGCTGGCAAACTTGATGGCCAAGTGGTGAATAATTTCTCAGATTTTCTCTAAATGGTGTGTTTGATATAGGAAACTGAATCTGGCAAGGACAGTGTAGGAAGAAAACGAACTGCTACAAAACGAAAGCTGCAGATTTTCACTGAATAGAACCTTCACACATCCAGAAGCATTGTTGTCGAGCAAACTCAGGAGCAGGCAACATAGTCAGGTGCATACACTCGCATCTCCCTTGTTGGAGTTCATAGGTTCGAACTTAAAGCAGGCTATCAGACCTTTCTCATCAGCTGCATAAAGAAATGCAGAGTAAAACAGAGCAAAGATGTATTACAGAATACCTGAGAACTCCAGTACAACCATCATCTACTGACAATTCTGCATCAACAACACGAAAACTGCAGACATCCACCTTGGCCCAGTTGGGCCACACCAACCCTCTCCATGCATGTCACGACCTATAAGTACCATCAAAGAGAATTTAAGATAAGAAAATTGTTTTAAATTATCTTTTATTAATTTTTTTGACATGAAGAACGTAACACTTTTTTCCCATACGTTCTTTAGGCCATGTAACATTAATTTCACTTTAAATGTTGTTTTTAGGAACATTTCCAGGAGTTTTAGGGCTCCCCTGCCAAAGGGTTCGAGCCCTACCTGTTCTGTGATTTGTTTCGAGTTGAGTTACTTCGATTCTGAGAGTCACTGAAACCAAAGAGATGCCAAGCCAATGATGATCAAGTCAAGTCAGGATCATTACCACTGCATTACACATTAGACTACTGTAGTTTCTATTAAAATCTATCATCTGCCAAATAAATTTTTTATACAGTTGTACTTACATCAACATTTGTGACATAGGAGTTGCCTGCCTTTGTAACGCAAATAGGAATCTTTTGCTTTTTATCATCGTAACCCAGCACCTCCAGCTCGATTACGTTTGCTTCTCCCACCTTGGCATCAGCACCTAACACCACCTGTTGTGTGCAAAGATAATTAATTTTTGTAATATATTGGATGGAATCAGCAGTTCAACCATGGGGGGCATTAAAGCCCCCAGAGGAATTTTTTTTAATTATTGGGTTATTTTCAATGTATTATACTGAACAGTGACCATAACAGCTTAAGAAATTTCACATGCATACCAAAAATAATGTTTCAAAGAATTTTTTATTTTTTCATCATTTCATAATTTTTAAGCATTCACCCTCTAAACTGAAATTCTGCCTTAAGCTACCTTCCTTCCAAGAATGATACCATGGCTGCATTACAGCAAGGAAGGCTCTAATTAAGTGAAAATCTCTTAACTAGTACCTTACAATACTTGGCAAATAAAATGTAAAACTCACGATAAATTATACTATAGCTCAAGAACTGGCGGTAGGGAAGAACAGAAGAGACTTTACCTGTCTCACAGAGAGCTTGTGAGTTGTGACAGTGCAGTCCACAGTGTTTTCAGTGGCTGTTCCATCCCATTTGTGTTCCTTGTGAGCAGCATCAAGTGTGATACCTGAGTAATAGAAATGCTTTCATCAGTAACTAAGTAAACTGGTACAAAATTGGAGCATTTCAGTCATATTGTGCAAATACAGATAAATAAGAATGTGTTTTTAATAAGAAGTTAGTTATCATTTGAAATGTATCAAAAGATGAAGGGTATCTCATAGTTCCTTCTATTATTATAGTATTACACACAGAGTGCTTAACCCACAGGGGTCACACAACCTGGGAGAATAATCAGGATCAGACCATTGAAAAGAAGATTATAGGTCCAATTCTTTGTATCAAGATCCCCTCACCAATATCAAGGAACATCCCATGCAGAGATATACACTTGCGTACAGCTATAGGGGTTAAAGTGGCTACTAAACCAGAGCAGAACCAGCTATATGTTAACTATATTCACTGATTTAAAGCAGTTACTAGTTTAAGGTAATTTTATAAACTGAGTAAATGTAATATAATGGGGTCATTAATTATGAAAAGTTAGGTTTGGTTAGCACTTAGGTAGGTGACTGCCTGGGAACACCAAATACTCTTGGCACTTTTTTCGATGACGCACTGCCTTCCTTGGGTTATCCTGGGTGGCTAATATGCCACAATTGATGTTGATGCTATTTTATAATAAAGCCAGTGAGAGTATTTACCCAACAGTTATGTTAAATTTGATACATATATAACATACAGGACGTACAATTCTATGGAAGCAATGAGATTTCTGACACAATAGCTTTATGAATAATTAATAACATCTAAATGAAATTTTGCATAACGGGCGTCATGAGGGGCAGAGGGGCGTCAGACCGGTACACACACTCTTAGCTTCTACATCAACTACAAACACTTAAAACCTGCCATGCCCACCCATACCTCAACCACACACCACAGGCTACGCTCTTACCCCAAAAAAACTTCTCTATCCCTCCTCGCATCCTGAAATTCCGTTGATATAGTTCGTAAGAGCGTATAGGAAGCTCACGTGCGGCTTCTGGGTAACAACTATCAACAACGTGCCGCCGCCGCCGCCGCTGCCACTCGCTAACTATCGTACCTTAACTCAAAACTTATTTAACACTGCAAACTTCTTTTTGTGTATGTGCGTGTCTGTAACCGTTGAATTTACAGTCCGAGAACTATTATCCTGACTTGACTCAGTTCAATCAATCAATAGGTATTCAGATTATATAGCGTGAGACAGTTTTAAAATAGATGCAATGGAAAGAAGTCACTTTGACTTTTTTAGGTCTACCCGGAGGGTATTCCGGGGATCAACGCCCCGGCGGCCCGGTCCATGACCAGGCCACCTGGTGGATCAGGCCCTGATCAATGAAGCTGTTACTGCTGGCCGCACGTAGTCCAACGTACGAACCACAGCCCGGCTGATCTGGAACTGACTTTAGGTATCTGTCCAGCTCCCTCTCGAAGACACCCAGGTGTCTATTGGTAATTCCCCTTATGGCTGGTGGGAGGCTGTTGAACAGTCTTGGGCCCCGGACACTTATTGTGTTTTCTCTTAGTGTACTAATGGCGCCCCTACTTTTCACTGGGAGTATGTTGCATCGCCCGCCAAGTCTTTTGTTTTCGTAGGGAGTGATTTCTGTGTGCATATTACATCTCTGTCTATGTCTGATATGAGGATGAGGAACAGGACAGGAGATAGTACTGTGCCTTGTGGAACAGAGCTCTTCACTATGGCAGCTTCCGATTCAACTCTGTTTACCACTACTTTTTGTGTTCGATTTATTAGAAAGTTGAAGATCCATCTACCTACTTTGCCAGTTATCCCTTTAGCACGCATTTTGTGTGCTATTACACCATGATCGCACTTGTCATAGGCTTTTGCAAAATCTGTATACTACATCTGCATTCTGTTTGTTTTCCAGTGCATCCAATACCATATCATAGTGGTCTAGTAGTTGCGAGAGGCAGGAGCGACCTGCTCTGAACCCATGTTGCCCTGCATTGTGCAATTGTTGGGAGTCCAAGTGGTTTGCAATCCTGCTTCTTAGAACTTTTTCAAAGATTTTTATGATGTGGGACGTCTATAGTTCATAGCTATTGCTTTTCTGCCACCTTTATGTAGTTAATTTTTTTAGTTTAATATCTTTATTATGCACCCCATACCCATCCTGTGGGCGGTAGTCAAAAGATTACAGAGGTACATTATGGAATGGGGCTATTTCCATTGTTTGGTGCTACTTGAGCGTGCGCTTTACCGCAGTATTCGTAGTCTATGCTGTGAACTGACCTAAAGGTCAGTTCACGTGCGGTCTACCTTTTATGTTATAATTTTTTTACCTGTGCTGACATTTTTTACTCTTTTAACCTGAGTGCTCTTAACCTAACCTAGGTTAGGTTAAGTTAATGCTAATCTAACCTAGGGTAGGTTACGTTTATGAGTTATCCTACTGTAATTTAAAGGGAGCTTTAGTTCAACATCCATGCCCCAGTGGCCTGGTGGCTAAACCTCTTGCTTCACACGGCGAAGTCCAGGCTCGATTCCCGGCGAGGGTAGAAACATGGGAGTGTTTCTTTACACCGGCTGTCTATGTTCCCCATCAGTAAAATGGGTACCTGGGTGTTAGTGGACTGGTGTGGGTCGCATCCTGGGACAAAACTGACCTAATTTGCCCGAAATGCTCTCCATAACAAGCTGCTTTCTATATAGTAGTATGTCATTGATGCCTGGAGTTTACCTGGAGAGAGTTCCGGGGCTCAACGCCCCCGCGGCCCAGTACAGGCCAGTTAGGCCTGTATACCTTGTACATGTACTTGTAGAAATAAAGATATTATTATTATATACGCCATACCCATCCTGTGGGAGATAGTCAAAGAGTCCAGGTAGACTCCAGGTAGATGATAGACCCAGGGACTTGGCCCCAAAGTTCTAATAGATAAATTTGGAGGGAGGTGCCTGGTGTACTCCACAACAACGGTATTACATGTTAAATTCAAACTGTTAATAATATAATATCTTTATTTACTACAAGTACATGTACAAGGTATACAGGCCTAGCTGACATCAATGACATACTACTATATAGAAAGCCCCTTGTTATGCGGAAATTATATTTTTTAGTTATGAAACTTCTTACAATATTTTTATTATCAATTAAATACAAAATACTGATCTACGTGACGTTTTACAATGATATAACAAGAAGAAACTTCAAGCCACGAGTCATCACCCACGACTGTTTCTCTCTCACTCCATCAATTGTTTAACATTATATGCTGTAATAGAACAATGCATCGTTTAAAAAAATGGAAGATCACAGATTTCATAGAAATAAGGGATGGGTAGTTTTTAGTAAATTAACGGTACCAATGACTATAATGGAGGGAGCGCTTTATCGTATGACGTTGATAATTATCATACACAAAATATTGCACTCTACTACATAAGCCTAACAGTTAAATTGAATGAACGTGTATTACAATTTGAGTGCATTTTCTCGTATTGATTTTTAACAAATATATAAAATAAATGCGTAAAATACATAATTAAATATAATCACTATTTATTTCGATTAATTTTTTATCACATTGCTATATTTCCATAATAAATGCCATATTTCTATACTTCAGCTATACGAAAGCAAGAACATAAATAGTATTATCTGAATAAAAGTGTACAGTTTAAATCGCAGATTCTGAATTTGAAAAATATAGTCGTTGGAGGCGGTGTAAGGCGGCCACTTTATTCCCGAGCTCCTTAATTTTTGGCGGGTGTTGGACCAGTGACGTCACAATACACTTACGTTCTCCCGCAAAATTTGAAAACGGCGGGAACACTGCTGTGAAAATACTTCATATAAAAACACTTAAATAGAGTCTTGTTACACTCTGACACAGGTTGGCTTTCGTGTTTTCATGTCATAGTCCATTACACAGCATGGGTTTCATACATGAGTTAATAAAATCTGTTTTCGTGAGGTGGTAGAGCGATGAGGTTATCGTCAAGCATTTAACCAAGGGCTCAGTTGGAATTATAATTTGTTTATGGTCTATAACACACGATAACTCGGGTTATCGTTTACAACAGATATACAAACAAAACGGTTGCAACTACGGGAATACCAACTCGGGGCCTCTTATGTAAGCCATGATGTATGCTCTGAAACTATTTCATAAACAACTGAAACACCCTGTAGTATATATTAAATAACATCTATTTTCAAGTCAAACTTAAAAGCTAACAAATGACATGAATAACTATTAACAACCAATGGCCATACCACGTTGAATGCACCGCTTCTCGCCCCAGTTGTCAAGTTAATGAACGTAGACTTTTTTTTTTCTTCAAGGGAATGTTGATTGAGAGCAGTGTAAACCAGGACAGGTGTAGCTGCTTCCAGTGTTCCATAAATTGTACTTCTTGTCCTTTAGCAAATGCATATCTTTCTCACTGTGAAGCTGTATTGCCTCCAGGCTGTACTTACCTAATTTTGGTTGCAGGGGCCGATTCATAGCTCCTGGCCCCGATATATTCTGTGTTTACACAACCTTGAGCTGTCTCCATGCATCCTTCTTTGTGTTAGCTGCTTTAAAATCGACACTGTAGTGTTAGTTTAGTTTGTTATCTTTATTATGCACCCCATACCCATCCTGTAGTGTGCAACAGTGGTTTGCAAGACTCAAACTTATCAAATAAAGAGTGTGAGGGTGTCCCGTGGCCTGGTAAGAAACGCTCTCTCTACACGCCCCGATGGCATGGTGGCTAAAGCTCTCGCTTCACGCACGGAGGGCCCGGGTTCAATTCCCGGCGGGGCCGAAACATTTCGAAGTGTTTCCTTACACACTGAGCTTGACTCTCATCATTACTGATTCTATGTCATCATTGAAGGCTCTTGACTCATATAATGACTCTAACAGCATGCTCATTGGAGAAGCCAGGTATAGATAATCAAAAATCCGGGACAAAGGAATTAATGTACAATTGCTATGGATTCCGTCACACATTGGATTACTCCTTCATGATAAAGTTGATATGTTAGCCAAGAAGAGCACCCATAAGGAGAATGTAGAATATAACTTTGGTATACCTGTGTCTAGCATTAGGAATAATATTAGGAGAGAAATAAATAATGAAAATGATAGCTATAGGAATGCAGTTAGAAGCCTTGAGTAGATCTATAACCCACTATGATAACATGAACGTAGATAAGTATGTTTGTGGAGCAACTTGCAATGTGAACAGACTGACTGATGTTGTAGTGGCCAGGCTTAGGCTTGGCTACAGGTACTTCTGGCAGTTTGGGAGATACACAGATGATGATCAAACTAAATGCAAATTATGAATTCGTCGCTCAACCTTGGTGTCGAGCGGACATGCGACCAGCCTGCCTCTACCGGCGCCTTGTGACATTGTTGTTTTCACAACATGGCGCAGTTGGGTCGTCGCCGGGTTAACACTGTGTGTATTCAGATGATTCGTGGGGCTGTGTCGGGCCAGAATGCTTCTGTTCTACTGACTGCCATTATACGAGACGCCTATGGATTGGAGAATGACGATTTGTGTGGTGTGGCTATAAATGATGCATATAGAATCTTCGTTAAGCTTCGCACTGCCGATGTGTATGAGAGGATTGTCGCAAGGTTTCAGGAAGTACCTGTGGATGTGAATTCGGCAGTAACGGTGTGTCTTCACAATGTATCCAGGTACTACGTCTGGGTCAAGGTTCGTAATTGCTCATTTGAGGCAAATGAGGCTGATTTGAGAACAGTTTTTGAGAGATATGGAACTGTTCATAAGGCGACGGTGGGCAGGTGGTCGGAAGGGATGTTTCAAGGTCTGCTGGAGGAAACGTTTACATTAAAAATGAAGTTACGCCATCCCATCCCTTCCTACGTACTGTTGGAGGACTTCAGGACTCAAGTCATGGTTACCTATGCGGGGCAACGTCGTACCTGCAGGTTGTGTGGGGCCTATGACCATATGGCTGTGCAGTGTGGTAAACGGACGGGCCCAAAGGATGTTGGACATCAACGAGAGTCTTCGGTGCATCGTATGGAGGAGCGTGGGTCGGACAACCCTATGTTGGGTGCAAGTTGGAGTGCTGAGGTGGACAGGTCAGAATCTTTGGAGGATGACTGTGCGACCTTACCAGGGGTAACAGAATCATCAGTCCAGGAGCCTGGAGCCGTGGGAGGAGTATCGGCGGCTGATGAGAGGGTGGCAGAGGAGGCGTTTGCTACGGTGTTGCAGGACCTTTTGTGCACCCCAGGTCAGGTGTGTGTGGACGAACCTGCAGCTGACTTGGAGTCAGCGGGGAACAGGGATGCTGGGGTGGTTGGCCTCCCTGTGGCTAGTGCCTCGGCCGCAGGGTGGCTGCTTCACGTGGAGGTGGAGGTGCACTTTGATGGCCTCCAGGAGGTGGGTATGGAGGAAGAAAGTGTGTCACGGAAGAGAGCGGCCCAGTCTGATACGGATGATGTGCTCACACCGGCGCAACGTCCGGGAAAGAAGATGTGGGCTGATGTAGCGAGGGGTGATGTTGGTGGTCCCAAGGGACAGAGACTCATGAAAGGTGGTTCCCGAGACTCTGGGAGTGACCGTGGTGGAACTCGGGGGAAAGGGGATTGGCAAGTGCCAGTGCCTAAAGGAAAACCCCCTCTGTCAGTTTCAAGTGCTTTACCGTGAATATTAATGGTTTGTGTGATAAGATGAAGCGTGAATGGTTTCGTGAGTATTTGGTGAGGTATGGTATAGATGTGGTTTTTGTGCAGGAACATAACCACAAGTATGGTTGTCAGTTATTGATTGAAGGATACACTGTTTACGCTGCACACTCCTTGAGATTGAAAGGGGGTGTGGCTATATTAATAAGGGAGACTAGCCTGTTTGTTGTCCATCACAGTGAGGAGGGGGGGGAGGGGCGGGTAATACGGGTGGATGGATCATGGGGGAGGGATCGGGTGTCCTTTGTGTGTATTTATGGTCCAGCGGAGGCGGATGGTAGGGTAAAGAATGATTTTGTGAGGGATGTGTTAGTTTATCACCTATGATCGCTATCTGTGATTGCGGTGGTGGGTGGTGATTGAAACTGTGTGACATGTCATAGGGATGTGGACCCGAAGGGGGCGGGGTATTGTTCAGTTTTGCTGGGGGGTCTGTTACATGGTGTGGGGTTGGTGGATGTGGGGAGGAGTGCTGCATGGGACGTGGAGCACACGTTCGTGAGGAGAGGTTATGCTGCTCAGCTGGACTGGTTATATGTGACTAGGAGAGCGGAAGTGAGGAGGGTGCGTGTGTTGGATGTGGTTTTTTCAGACCACAGGGGGGTTTTGGTGGACTTGGGGTGGGAGGGATTGCCTCGCAGGTACGGGAGTTATTGGAAATTAAATGTCCGGTTGCTTCAAGAGGGGATGGGGAGGGATACGTTTGGGGGTTTGTGGGACAGGTTGTGGTCCGAGGTGTGTGTGGATGGGGATTTGTTGCTCTGGTGGGACAATGTGGCTAAGGGAAAGATAAGGGACTTCTATGTTAGACGGGGGAGGGAGGATAATCAGTTTGCATATGGACTTATTAGGTATCTGGAGGGACAGTTAAGGGATTGTTATGGGAGAGGATGTGGGAGTGCGGGTTACTCTGTTGTGGAAATAGAGGGGTTGAAAGATAATATTCGGGTTTTGCAAAATTAAAGGTTTGATGCTGCAAGGGTGGCGGGTGGGTTAGAGGAGGTGGTATGGGGTGACAAGCCGTCGGCACGTATCCTGCGAGGGCAGGCATGTAGGCGTAGAGCGATGGAAATTGTAAGGTTGTGTGTGCATGAGGCAATGGGGGGGGGATATAGGGAGGGGCAAGAGTTGGTTACAACAGAGGGCATGGGGTGGTATGTGGATGGGTGGTATGGGTTGTATATGAGGAGTGGAGGGGTGCAGGAGGAGGCTTTAAGGGATATGGGAGGTTGGGTGCAATGTGGACTTGAGAGGGGGGATAGGGAGGGGTTGAGTGGTGATATAGTGGAGGATGAAGTATGGACGGCCTTGATGGGTATGAGCAGGGGTAAGGCGCCAGAGATAGACGGATTACCGAGTTATTTTTATATACAGCATTGGGGGGTTTTAAAGGGGTTTTTAGTGGGATTGTTAAATGTCATGAAGAAGGGGGGTGTCTTGGGGGATTCACAGTCCATGGCTATTGTGGTTATGGTGCCAAAGGTGACTAGTCAGACGACAGTGAGGGACTATAGGACTATTTCACTTATGTGTTCGGACTATAAGTTATTTGCGAAAATATTAGGCAATCGATTGAAAAGGGTCTTAGATAAGGTTATTGTTGTGAGTCAATATGGGGTGCCGGGAAGGTCTATGTACATGGGGCATGGGGTTATTCGGGGGTTTATTGAGAGTAGGCAGAAGGAGGGAGGGGGGGTGTTAGCGCTGGATTGGAGGGCAGCATATGATAGTGTGGAACGTGAAGCGTTGTGGAGCATTATGAGGTGGCAGGGGTTTGGTAAGGAGATGGTGAGTTGGGCACGTACTTTGTACTGGGGAGCAAGTATGTGTGTGCAGGTGAATGGGAGGGTGGGGCAGCGTGTTAGGATGGGAAGGGGTTTACGTCAGGGTTGCCCACTATCTCAATTGTTGTTCGCATGCCTGCAGGACCCATTTTATAGGGCTTAGAAGTGTCTGTGCGGGGCAGGGAAGGGGGATCTGGGTGTTGGGAATCCTGGCATAGTGGGCTATGTGGATGACATGACAATTCTTGTGGAAAGGGGGGGGGGATTAGAGCGTGTGGGCAGGGTCATTGAGGTTTTTGGGGAAGCGACGGGTATGACTGTAAATGAGGATAAGTCGAAATTCATGAGATTTGGGGACTGGGAGGGGATGGTGGGCGGGAGAGCTTGTGGAAGGTGGTGTTTAGTGGATCGGGTGAAGATTTGTGGTGTGGTGTATATGAGGGATGCAAGGGAGGCGAGGGTGGTTAATTCAGAGGGTGTAGTACAGAGGGTGTTGGGTAGATTAGATGGTTTGAGGCCGTCACATCTCACGCTACACCAACGGGTAATAGTGGTTAACGTGTTGCTATATAGTAAAATATGGCATGTGGCGGCATTGTACCCGTTGGTGCAGGGGGACATTCAGAAGTTGTTGCGTAGGGTTTTTCGTTTTATTTGGGGATCGGGTTGTGATTGGTTACGAAGGGGGGTGGTTACGCTCCTGTTATGCCAGGGAGGGCTAGGGTTGATTCCCTTGGAATGCAGATTGAAGAGTGTTTATGTGAAACAGGGTTACCTGAGGGTGGTTGGGGATGGGGGAGGGATAGGCCTTCTGCATGAGGATATAAGGATGTGGTGGGGAGGGCGGGATTTAAAGGAATGTGAGGACATGTTATGGGTCCTACTTATTGTTAGGGATCCATCACATATGAGGGGTCAGGACTATTGAGAAGGCGGTGCGATCTCGGGAGGTGGCAGGGGTGGAAGGGGTGTACCCTCTGTATGCTTGGAAGGATATTTGGGGGAGGTTAAGGAGATTACGGCTTTGTCCATGTGTGCGGGAGGTATTTTTCCGGTTTCTTCATGGGATTTTACCGTCGGGGGTGGTTTTACGTAACAGAGGCCTTAGGGTGGATGGGGTGTGTCAAGCTTGTGGGGAGGATGAAACTGCGTTTCATAGTGTATATTTTTGTGAGCGTTTGGGTGTCGTGAGGGAATGGTTGGGGCGTGTGATTTGCTTAGTGAGGGGGTGGATTGTCGGTGTTGAGGGCACTTAGTTTGGATGTGGGAGGAGTGGGGGTGGAGGTTCAGAGGGCAGTGGCGTATGTGATAGCAGATTTTGTTTTCATTTCATGGGCTATGATGGATAAAGGGGTTAGTGAACGACGGATGGCACTGGCGGCAGGCTTTTATAGAACGAAGTGCCGAAATAGGGACCTCTATGGGGGGAGGTGGGTGAGGGATTTTCCTGTGGGTTACAGGGATTTCACCATGGGGGTCTTGTGGTCCTTGTGAGTGTCAGGGGTATCCAACAGGCTGGTCTCAAGTGGGGGGGGTGTATTGTGAGGCATTGACTGTGGTTGTTGGAGCTCGTGTGATTGTGCGTGAGGGATCGAGGTTGGTTAGCTTAGGGGGGTATCACTGTTTTGTTGTATGTGTTTGTATGCACGTAGTGTGTGGAAGGGCATTTATATTGTCCTGTTGGGGTTTTGATGTGTGGTTTAGTATTGTGACATGGCCGTGCTGGTCTCGAGACCCGTTGGGGTTCTCATAATGTATATAGTGTGATAGGGTGTGCACTCAGTGGTGTAGGTTTGTGTAGAGCGCATTGTATATCTGCTCTTTAGTTAGTGTGTGGTTGTGTTGAGTTGTTGTATTTATATTGACTGTACAATGTATGTTTTGTACCCAGTATTTGGGATGATGGCTTATACTTACGTTATCGCTTTATTGTATATTTTCTCTTGTATTTAAGAGTTATGTATATGTTATACTTGTGTTTTCAATAAAATATGGTCACCGTCTTGAACACTATGTGCTTAATTGTGCACTTATTGAGGAATATAGAGATAGACAGTATAATAACCTATGTGACATGTCAAGATATCTTATTCATGAAATAAGATACTAATTGTACTAAGCAAATTTCCTAAATTTGCTTGTAACAGATAATTGAAATGTAGATATAAACCCAAATGTACAATTGTTAACCCCTTTGGGGCCTAGTGCCTAGGCCTTTTGTGTATCCATATGCTCTTGCGCTACCGTCCACAGGATGGATATTGGGTGCACAATAAACTAGCCACTTCGGTGGCAAAATCTAATCTACACACACACATATACACAAGAGGCCTAGTGTCTAATCGACATGTGCCTAGGACAAAATGGTAACTAACACAGTGTCCGTGGTTCAATCCCCTGTAAGAGTGAAAACATTGAGCGTGTTTCCTTACACTTGTTGTCCCCCAACTAGCAAGCAAGTAGGTACCTGGGTGTTAATCGACTGGTGTGGGTCACATCCTGGTGGACAGTATTGAAGGATCCCAATGGAAATAAAACAGACAGTTCTCGATGACGCACTGACTTTCTTCGTCAATAAGCTGGCAACACTCCTCTCACATACTGAGTGTTCGTGGTTCAATCCCCGGCACGGGTGGAAACTTTGGGAATGTTTCTTTACACCTGCTGTCCATGTTCACCTAGCAATAAGTAGGTACATGGATGTGATTCGCATCCTGGGGAACAAGATTAAAAGACCGCAGTAGAAATAAGACAGACTGTCCTTGATGACGCTCTGAATTTCTTGGGCTATCCTGGGTGGCTAACCCTCCCTACCCCGGGGGTGAAAATTCTGAATAAATCTTATCTCATCAGAATATTTACAACGCGTCTACATGTTTTTTATTAGTTAATGGGTCCTAAAGCCTATCGACTACTCAAAGGATCCTTAAATATGCTTGTTAAAGAAAAAAAACTGCTCAATACGGTGACTGGAACAGTATACAAATAACCCGCACTAATAATATTCTCACTTAAGATTTCTCAAGTACCGTCAACAAATATATATATATAAAGATTATTCAATATGGTCTCACTCTGCCTTGGTCACTCTTTAATAAGATGTAAATATACAAGATGCTATCAATGCTTTCTCATGAGGCTCACGTTTGATAGGTTCACAACGAAAAAAAATGTATGTGGTGACTGTTACCAAGACGATAACTCAATTTGAAGGTTGCCGAGTAAGCAATGATCTGTACATTCCCTTAAGGAAAAGGAGGAGAAGATGCAAACTAGAAAGAGAGAGGCGCTCCCTATACAGGCGAAGGCAAAGAATAACGGAGCGGCTACAGGAGGCCAATATCTCTGAAATACGTAGGGAGACACTAGTCAGAGAAATAGCAAACATCGAATTAAAACTAAAGGAATCTTACAGGAATCAAGAGACACGGGAAGAACTAAGAGCCATAAATGAAATTGAAAGAAACCCTAAGTATTTCTTTTCCTATGCAAAATCAAAGTCGAGAACAACAACCAGTATTGGGCCCCTACTTAAACCGGATGGGTCCTACACAGATGACAGCAAGGAAATGAGTGAGTTACTTAAATCCCAGTATGACTCAGTCATTAGCGAGCCACTAACCAGACTGAAAATCGAAAACCTAAATGATTTTTTTATGAGAGTGCCACAGAACTTGACAGACGCATGCCTTTCTGACATCATCACGACGCCAAATGACTTCGAAAAGGCAATAAATGACATGCCCATGCACTCCGCTCCAGGCCCAGACTCATGGAACTCCGTGTTCATCAAGAACTGCAAGAAGCCCCTATCACATGCTTTTAACATCCTATGGAGAGGAGCATGGACACTGGGATCGTCCGCAGCTACTAAAAACAACAGACATAGCCCCGCTCCACAAAGGGGCAGTAAAGCAATAGCAAAGAACTACAGACCAATTGCGCTAACGTCCCATATCATAAAAATCTTTGAAAGGGTTCTAAGAAGCAAGATCGCCACCCATCTTGATACCCATCAATTGCACAACCCAGGACAGCATGGGTTTAGAGCAGGCCGCTCCTGTCTGTCCCAACTACTGGACCACTACGACAAGGTCCTGGATGCTCTAGAAGATAAACAGAATGCAGATGTTATATACACAGATTTTGCAAAATCCTTTGACAAGTGTGACCATGGTGTAATAGCACACAAAATGCGTGATAAAGGAATAACAGGAAAAGTTGGTAGATGGATCTATAATTTCCTAACACGTAGAACACAAAGAGTAGTAGTCAACAGAGTAAAGTCTGAGGCAGCTACTGTGAAAAGCTCTGTTCCACAAGGCACAGTACTTGTTCCCATCCTATTCCTCATCCTCATATCAGACATTGACAGGGATATAAGCCACAGTGCTGTATCTTCCTTTGCAGATGACACCCGAATGTGTATGACAGTGTCCACCGTTGAAGACACTGCAAGACTCCAAGCAGACATAAACCAAATCTTTAAATGGGCTGCAGAAAACAATATGAAGTTCAATGATGAGAAATTTCAATTACTCAGATACGGAAAACGTGAAGAAATTAAAATCTCATCAGAGTACAAAACTAATTCCAACCACACAATAGAGCGAAAAACTAATGTCAAAGACCTGGGAGTGATCTTGTCAGAGGATCTCACCTTCAAGGACCATAACAATGTAGCAATTGCATCTGCTCTAAAAATGACAGGATGGATAATGAGAACCTTCAAAACCAGGGATGCCAAGCCCATGTTGACACTTTACAGATCGCTTGTTCTATCTAGGCTGGAATATTGCTGCACACTAACTGCACCTTTCAAGGCGGGTGAAATTGCTGACCTTGAAAATGTGCAGAGAACCTTCACCGCACGCTTAAGTGCGATAAACCACCTCAACTACTGGGAACGCTTGAAGTTCCTAAACCTGTACTCTCTAGAACGCAGGCGGGAGAGATACATTATTATATACACATGGAAAATTCTCGAGGGCTTAGTACCAAACTTGCACACAAAAATCACTCCGTACGAAAGCAAAAGACTCGGCAGGCGATGTAACATCCCCCCAATGAAGAGCAGGGGTGCCACTAGCACGTTGAGGGACAACACAATAAGTGTGAGGGGCCCAAGATTGTTCAACTGCCTCCCAGCATACATCAGGGGGATTACCAACAAGCCCCTGGCTGTCTTCAAGCAGGCACTGGACAGGCACCTCAAGTCGGTACCTGATCAGCCGGGCTGTGGTTCGTACGTTGGACTGCATGCGGCCAGCAGTAACAGCCTGGTTGATCAGGCTCTGGTCCAACATGAGGCCTGGTCACAGATCGGGCCGCGGGGGCGTTGACCCCTGGAATTCTCTCCAGGTAGACTCCAGGTAGACATCGTAATAAATCACTAAAAACTGACATTTAGGAGGACCCTTACGACGACGTTTCAGTCAAGTCACAACTGAGACGATGAAAGTAGAGGACAAAGAACCAGACAGTAAAGGGGGGTTAATGAAGAGACCGGTAGTAGTAGTAGTAGTAGTAGACTACCGTACTAGCTGGAGTAATAATTAGCGAGAGTTTACCTGGAGAGAGTTACGGGGGTCAACGCCCCCGCGGCCCGGTCTGTAACCAGGCCTCATGGTGGATCCTATGCTCACCACCACCACTATTATTGCTACTACCATTCCTTTTTTTTACTTGTCCCCTGCCGCATGATCTTTTGCTATTGTCTACTTTTCTCGCCCCAGTTGTGACTTCACAATGGTGCAGGACTGACCGACACATCATTATAAGGATCCTCTCGTGTGTTTCGGGTGAATTGTTCCATCCACACCATTGTAACTTAATTCAGTATGGGTAAACATATTACAGAACATAATAATATAGAGAATTTAAAACAAATGTCATACTACTGTCCATTAAAACCGTAATATTAAATTTACGTAACTCTTAACTAGAACGCTATCACCTAGACTTGTGGCAGAAGCAAAATATAATCTGGATATTATTAAATGCGGGGTAGGAGTCACCCTAGGAAAGGTTAAAGGTAGTTTTGTATGCGAGGGGCTTGGACACCCATCAAGTGTTAGATTGAAATGAGTGGAGGCAGGTGGTTTTTATGACGGTGTTCATGCAGTGTGAGCAAGGTAACGCTTATGAAGGAATTGAGGGAAACTGGTTAGCTGGACTTGAGTCCTGGAGGTGGAAAGTACAGTGCCTGCACTCTGAAGGAGGGTGGGGATATTACAGTTTGGTGCATCTAAGCCAGTGTTTCTTAACCGGGGTTCCCCGGAACTAGGAACGGTTCCGCCAGAGGTCGCTAGGGGTTCCTAGAGAAATATTGATAAATACGTTAATCATATGTAAATGCATTTTTGAGTCATTTTTGTGTTTATTATATATTCGTAATTTTACTATACACGTGCGACATATTCTTGGAAAATTCTTTGGTATTATAATAAAGTCTCCAACTTGTTATATCATTTAAACGTATGTTAATCACAGGGAATATATTTAGCAACGTCTATACAGCACCAGTGTGAAACCGCCTTTAGTAGTCAGTGGACAGGAGCTGTACATGACGGATTCGTGTATCATCAAGTGACTCACTAGAGTACAGGACGCATGCACGGTCTCCCATGCACGGTCTCCCATGCACGGTCTCCCACAGTCCTGTCTGTGTTTGGAAGTAAATGTGTTTCCTCGCCTCCAGATAAAGTTCTTCGTTCACATAGGTTATTTAGTAATTTTTACCCATCATTTAGGGATGTTATATGAATATATTGCTGCAGTTTTCAACTTCTTACATGCGTGAGTAAACATTTTCTTATTTAACAAGTATCAAGAACACAGACATAGATAGTCTCCTTTCAGTTGAAGATGACGCCCGTGAGTATTTATCTGAAGTTCGACCCGAGAATTAAGTATTAGTGTACCAGAAGACAACCACAGGTTTCACATTAGAGAAGCAAATTTCATTATCTAAATTGGCCTCAATTATTATTATTATTACGTATTATAATCAAGGGGGAAGCGCTAAACCCATAGGATTATACAGCGCCTGTGGGGGGATGTGGAAGGTATTCAGATTTAATTCAGGGAACTGGAGCACAGATCCAGTTCCCTAGATAAAGAGCCCCCACCAGCATCAAGGAACCTTCCTTGAGGGGAATTGGCCCCAAAAATAACATTTCCTTGACCCATAGTAGTTTGATTTAATTGTTTTTAATCAGAAAAAATATATTTTCCTTATGAGCTCAAGTTTATAGAGAGAGAGAGAGAGAGAGAGAGAGAGAGAGAGAGAGAGAGAGAGAGGAGAGAGAGAGAGAGAGAGAGAGAGAGAGAAACATATTTATAATGATATATATAATAATTTTTATTTAGGGGTTCCCTGAGACCTGAAAATTATTTCCAGGGTATACTCCATGGTGTACTCCAGGGTGTACTCCAGGGTATACTCCAGGGTGTACTCCAGGGTATACTCCAGGGTATACTCCATGGTGTACTCAAGGGTATACTCCAGGTCCAGGGTAAAAAGGTTGAGTAACGCTGCTCAAAGCTGTAACGTCGGCGAGCCTCTGGCAAGGGATGGATGGAGTGATGGTGAAAATGTTTCTTATTTTTATGGTCACCATTCCTTGGTGGAAGACGGTCAGTGTGTTGAAAAACTATTAATGAGTGAAAATTATAAAAACATGCTGCTGAACAACAACAACAACAATATAGAGGTCATCCAGCGCCTGGGAAATGAGAGTTAGAGTTAATGTGTGTGAGCACAAAACTACATAAACAACTTCTGACCACAACACAAGACACAGATCACTTTTTGATATACCCCGTGTTCATATCAACCTATGTAAAAATTGTATGCACATAAAGGGCCCCAGAATCTGGAATTCATTACCAGTAAATATTAAGATAATCTTGTCTGAAAATCAATTTAAGACTCAACTCAAAAACCACCTACTCACCCAAAACTAAATGATCGTACTATAAACTACTTTGAAAAATGCTCATTATTACTTTCCTATACGATAATCTCAATTTTTAATAATACGTTACTATTATGTTACCCCCTACTCACCCAAAACTAAATGATCGTACTATAAACTACTTTGAAAAATGCTCATTATTACTTTCCTATACGATAATCTCAATTTTTAATAATACGTTACTATTATGTTACCCCCTACTCAATCAAAACTAAATACTCATATTATAAGTTAATGTCAAAAATGCTCAATGTTATTTTCCTTAAGATAATCTCAATTCCATATTACCATTACTGTAACAATCTAATATCATTATATAATAATTTAAACAGTAAAATTTCATCATATTGTAATTTTGAAAACAATTTTTAACTAGAATAAACTCAATAAATTTCTCTAATATTAAGTACATAGTCTTTAAGTTACTAGATTATGCTGCCCCTAATGCCATGGCATGTCAGTGGCTCTCCTGGCACTCAATTTACATTGTAACTACCAATACCTATGTAATCTGCAATGAAATAAAATTTACTTTACTTTACTTTACTTTACATATATATTTTAGGGGGGATGTCTCGTCTGTTCAACCAGGTGCTATATCCTGCTGACCACCTGGTCAGCGGCCCAGTTTGTTGCAGGGTACGATTTTATTGAAAATTTCAATTTATATGCAACAAACATGTTTACATCAACCATGTCTTCTTTTACACACTTACGAATCTTTTACTCCCTTGCTCCCAGACGTAAACATTACCCAGCACCACTGAATCATTCACACCGGTTTAAGGACATTTTTGTGTGAATAAAATATAAAATTAAATTCGAATTCAGGTCACTCACACCCACCCTCCGCATATATATATATATATATATATATATATATATATATATATATATATATATATATATATATATATCATACATATATATATATATATATATATATATATATATATATATATATATATATATATATATATATATATATATATATATATATATACACTGTCTTTTTAACCTCTGTATGTTAGAAGTGATCAAGTTCCTAGGACCGAAACGTTTTCCAGTGAATATGTCCACGGTGCCTTGTGGCCTGGTGGCTAAAGCTCTCGCTTCACACGGCGAGGGTCTGGGTTCGATTCCCGCTGAGGGTAGAAACACATTGGACGTGTTTCAGTAAAATGGGTACCTGGGTGTTAGTCGACTGGTGTGGGTCGCATCCTGGGACAAAACTGTAATCTAATTTTCCCGAAATGCTCAGCATAACAAGCTGCTTTATATGTAGTAGTATATCAGCTAGGCCTGTATACTTTGTACATGTACTTATAGTAAATAAAGATATTATTATTTATTATTATTATAGTGTTTGTTCAGGTTACTTTCTAAACCAGTGTATGTACGTACTCTGATGGATTGAATCCTTATTTTAGGGATGGAAGAAATATTTACTGGTTGTAAGCAGGTAACATGTATGACCCTTACATAGTCGCTAGGCTTTAAACGTAATGAACCATAATAAATATATTTATTTCTTTAAGTTACAAACGCTTTTTCAAGATGTTAACCTAAGACAGTTGGTCTAATAATATATATTTTCACATGCGTTAGTACTAACGCCCTTCAGCGTTACAACATCATAATCATTTTGGCCTGAAAAAATTTACCTCCTGAGCGATAGATTCACTGGAACGCGACCAATCCCAGTTTAGACACCTAGTTTTTACCACCTCCCCTTATAAATTTATGGCGCACATGATTAACAAACGACTTGAGTGGTACTCTAGAGACGTGAAGATGTTAGCTCTATCATCAGTAGGGTTATGGACCTGCTTCCACACACCCTTCACACTTTGCTTGACTTTTTTGGGTTATCTTAGGTTCTCTACGCATAATAATAATATCTTTATTTCTGCAAGTACATGTACAAGGTATATAGGCCTAGCTGACATACTGCTATATAGATTAGATTATTATTATTATAATCGATGTGGAAGCGCTAAACCCGTAGGATTATACAGCGCCTGTGGGGGGATGATGTGGAAGGTATTCAGGCTCAATTCAGGGAACCGGAGCACAGATCCAATTCCCTAGATCAAGAGCCCCTCACCAGCGTCAAGGAACCTCCCTTGAGGGGTCTGCTATATAGAAAGCCGCTTGTTATGCGGAGCATTTCGGGCAAATTAGCTCAGTTTTGTCCCAGGATGCGACCAACACCAGTCGACTAACACCCAGGTACCTATTTTACTGATGGGTGAACATAGACAACCAGTGTAAAGAAACAACACGTCCAATGTTTCTACCCTCGCCGTGTGAAGCGAGAGCTTTAGCCACCAGGTCACCATGCTGCTATGTATGATAATCTGTGTAACTGTATTTGTGTATACCTGAATAAACTTACTTTCTTACCTCTGCATACATTATCAATGCCCTCACACCTTATACTCTCTCTTCTCTCTTCTCTGGAAATTCCACTTTTATGAATTCTTAATGACGGCTGATCTTTAACCAATGAAGCAGTTTTTGTTTTTTCTGTTCTTCAGAGAATACACTACCTCCTCTTGGACTCTCATCCTGCAGTCCACCTCTTTATTTTGAAAGAAATCCTTCTAGTGTCATTTCGTTACTGATGCTACTCTTGATTTACATCTGTAGTCTTATATCTCTTCTTTTATCACCTTGTATGTTATAATATCTCTTCTTTTATAATTATGTCGTTGTCATGTCTCCCCTTTTTCTGCTGTCTAGCAACAAATTTTAATTTGTATATTGACGTGTCTCGAACTGAAGCACTTGTAGGGTATCAGGAAGTGCGTGTGTGTACTCACCTATATGTACTTACCTATATGTGATTGCAGGGGTCGATTCATAGCTCCTGGTCCCGCCTCTTCGTTAGTCGCTACTAGGTTCACTCTCTCCCTACTCCAAGAGCCTTATCGTACCTATTCTTTAAGCTATGTATGGATCATGCCTCAATTTCTTCACTCTCCAGATCGAGTGTGTGTGTCCGTGTGCGTGCGCGTGCGTGTGCGCGTGCGTGCGTGCAAGGGTGTCCAGCTCATGGATGTCAAACTTATCGTGGTCACATCAGTAGAGGTCAGGTGATATTTGATGGTGGATCATAATATATCATAACTCATACCCTACTTATCCCTGCTGAAGAGGCCATGAGTTATGGCGTAATCATTCTCTCTCTCTCTCTCTCTCTCTCTATATATATATATATATATATATATATATATATATATATATATATATATATATATATATATATATATATATAGCAAAAGATCACAGTAAACAGGTGATATCAATATATATATATATATATATATATATATATATATATATATATATATATATATATATATATATATATATATATATATGCAAAAGATCACAGTAAACAGGTGATATCAAAATATGCAAAACAACCACTATGAAAAATAGAAGAATTCTATTTTTTCATAGTGGTTGTTTTGCATATATATATATATATATATATATATATATATATATATATATATATATATATATATATATATATATATATATGATTTAACAGTTAAAAAGAAAGATGAGAGTCATTAGATGGGGAGGGGGAAATATTCTGAGTTCTTGAAGAAGAGAAGGAGGCAGTCATTTCTGGCATTGGGCAGTGAGGAAGAGCCAGATGTTAGTGTGGTGGAGGCGCTTGAGGCAGTGGGTAAAATGAAATAGCATAGGGCAGCTGGGATTAAGACGGAGATATTATTAAGTGGGAATATAGTTTTTGAGTAATTCCTGCATTTGTTCAATATAAGCAAGAAAATGAACCCAGTACCTAGGAACTGCCAGAGAGCATTCATAGTTATTTTGTATAATGAGGAAAAGGGAATAAAAGAAAGTGTAAGAATTATAGGGGAATAACCCTGTTGAGTATACCAGGTAAAGTGGTAAGGCAAAGGTTAAGACTGGAAAGGAACAAAGTAGTTTTAGGAAGAGTTGGGGATGTGTAAATCAAGTGTTTAAATTGAAGCACATAAGTGAACAATACGTAGATGAAGGTAAGGAACTTTGCATTTATGGATTTAGAAAGAGCGTATGATAGGGTGGATAATGGAGCAATGTGACAGATGTTTGAATGTAAAAATAGACCTTAGAGAGGGATGTGTGATGTCACCATGGTTATTTAAAATAGCTATAGACGGGGATGTAAAAGTGAATACTAGGGTGTTGGGTAGAGGTGTGGGATTGAAAGATGTTGAATCTTGTTCGGAGTTATCACAGTTGTTTTTTGCCGATGAGACTGTTCTTTTGGGAGATATGGAAACGAAGTTGCAAAGGTTGATAAACGAATGTGGGAGGTTTTGTTAAAGAAGGAAAGTAAAAATAATAGGAAAGAGCAAGGTTATGAAAGTATAAAAAATTTTGGCAATGAGAGCGTTGATATCAGATTGGAGAGAGGAAGTAAATGTGTTCAGATATTTGGAGTGGACTTGTCGGTGGATGCTTCTATGAGAGATGAGATGAACTATAGAAGTGAGGAAGGGGAAAATGAATGGTGCATTGATACAAAGAACTTTATCAATAGAGGCAAAAAGATAAATGTACCAGGGTATGGTGGTACCAGCAGTGTTGAATGGGTGTGAAGCATGGGTTTTGAATGTTGCAGCAAGGAGAAGGCTGGAGGCAGTGGTGATGTCATGTTTGAGGGCAACGTGTGGTGTGAATGTTATGTAGATAATTGGGAATTTGGAAATTAGGAGGAAGTGCAGGGTCACCAAAAGTATTATATTGAGAGTTGAAAGGATGTTGAGGTGATTTGGACATTTAGAGAGGATGGAGAAAAATAGGGTGACCAGGAAGGCGTGTAATTTTGGTGTGGAGAGAAGGGGTAGGGGTTATTCAAGGAAAGGTTGAAAAGAGGGGTAAATGAGGTTTTTTAAATGCTAAGGGCTTTGACAACCAAAAGGCTTGTGTGACCATGTTAGGAGTGAGTGCAGGCAAATGTTTTTTTTATGATTTGACGTGCTATTGGACTGGGAGCAATTTAATATTTATGGAGGGATTCAGGGGAGACTGGTTAGCCAGATTTGAGTCCTGATAGAAGAAATACAGTGTAAGTACTCTGACAGAGAGGTGGGACTGCTGTGGACTGGAGTCATCTGAACTGTAATGTCAGCACCTTTCTGACAAGACAGGGATTGAATGAGTGACAGCGAAAGTATTTTCTTTGTCGGGTCTCCCTATCTCGCTGGAAGACGGCCGGGATGTTACAAATGAAGGCCCTTTTTCGTGGGCCTGCATGCACTGGCCTAAGAGAGCGAGCGAGCGAGCGAGAGAGAGAGAGAGAGAGAGAGAGAGAGAGAGAGAGAGAGAGAGAGAGAGAGAGAGAGAGAGGAGAGAGAGATGAAAAACCAATTCACAGCATGGTGCCACCGGCACTGGAGCAAAACGTCTAGCTCACTAGACACTAGAATTATGTGGTCTGGATTAGTGTGGATACTACAGTTTGTAAGCTCTAGCATCCTCTGGCCTGAGATAAATGTTTCACTTGCTCTGCGAATTATAAGCATATATAAATATATAGGCGGAGTCCTATTCTGGGTGCACGTGGTTCTGTTCCACAGGTGTACTCTACTAGTACAAGCACACTACCTGTTGCTGTGTACCACAACACATGAATCACCAGGTACAACACTAGTACAAGCACACTTTACCTGTTGCTGTGTACCACAACACATGAATCATCTGGTACAACACTAGTACTGGCTCACTCTACCTGTTGATGTGTACCACAACACACGAATCACCTGGTACAATACTAGTACTGGCACACACTACCTGTTGCTGTGTACCACAACACACGAATCACCTAGTACAACACAAGTACAAGCACATTATACCTGTTGTTGTGTACCACAACACACAAATCACCTAGTACAACACTAGTACAAGCGCATTCTACCTGTTGCTGTGTACCACAACACAAATCACCTGGTACAACATCCGCTTCATGTCGCGCAAGTGCAAATTTTGTTAACAAAAACTGGTTTAGAAGGCACCCCCACCACTACCCACCAACACCCGCTCACCATCTCTCTCACTTACCACCCCTTACTAACCACCACCAACCACAACCCACTCACCAACCACTACTAGATATCACACCCCTCACTCATTAACCACCCCTTCCACTCACCAACTCAGGTGCGTATCTACGGAAAATAGCGCCTAAGGCAAGTCCTGAAATTGCGCCCATGTCCAAATATCTGACACCCAATCTTTTAGATAACTTTAACAAATAAATTATGGCACTGCATAAGAATTACAACTGCACCTTCCTTGCTTTCACTGATGCAAATTGATCTGTGATGTGCTCAAACTTAGAATTTTTCGGTTTCTTCTCTTTCTAGACTCAGCAGAGCAAGATCACAGTCTGCCTTGACCCATGGAGGTTCTCAAATACGAAAGTATTAGTTTTAACTTGCCAAGATTAGGGAAGACGCTCTTATCTCCCTACTGAACAATAAATTATAGAAGCTCTTCAGGTCTTGATATTTTCATGTTGGCCCGACTTGATAGTAACATTATGCAATCCAAAATTTCTTCATATAGCTGCTGTCCATCAACATCAGAGCTGTACAATTCGCCCACATTTTCGCACTTATTTTTTAGGTGGTTACTATCTATGTCGTAACACAGTCCCTCGACATCGAGAAGGGACCCAAACTTGGCATCAGTGTCGTACAAACGAGCGAATCTTTCATTAATTTCTTTGTGAAGACGGTCGAGTGTTCCCTTCATGACTTTCCATTTTCTCCTTGGCTGTTAATCCAGCGGCTCTCCGATTCTCATCAGCTATTCGTTTCTTTCGCCTCTGACGTCTTCCATCTTCAATATTCCATTCTTGACAGGGACCGACCTGACGTCTTCCATCTTCAATACTCCATTTTTGACAGAGACCGAGTCGTTTTTCGAGTGACTCACTGACCAACGCTTCTCTTTCGTCATCAAAATGATCTCGGAGGCTTTCAAATCCAGGGCAGCATCGTGGAAGTTCATGCTAGGATTCCGCAGCCTCTTTTGAATACGGTCAATGTGAATGAGTACTTTGTTCCAAAATCCTGGCAAAGTCAGAAAATCGTAACTCAACATGAGGTTATACAGTTGTCTTGTGTCACTTCTTCTTTCACTGGTCTTGTTTTCATTGTCTGTCATGTCCTGGAGAACTTGAAGTATCTCCTCAAGGTATTGTTGACGGGCTTCACTGCTTCTGTCCTCGCACTCCACCTGGTTTGGGACTCCGACTTAACCACTGACACAGCATTTTTGAGTTTTTCCCAGCGCTGTGTTGAACGAGAGAACATGTAGAGAGCTTTGATGTTGTATGCAGACGACAGTGCTCTGTTAGTAACTAATATACTATCACTAGAACTAGTCCTGCTGCAAATGGTTTGTAAACAACAAATTATCGTTACACCTTGGAAAAACGGAAGCCATACTCTTTGGCACGAAAAATAAACTGGGGAACCCTTCACTTCAGTATGTTCAGTGAAATATCTGGGAATCCCCTTTGACCCAAGCATGTCAGGAGAATTTATAGGAACAGAGTAGTAAAAGAAAGCGAATGCCAGACTGAAGTTCCTCTACAGACAGACAGTGTCCTGCCTCCACTACCTCACTTGCCAGACTATTCCACTTCCTGACAACTCTGTGACTGAAGAAATACTTCCTAACATTCCTTAGACTCATCTGCGTCTTCAGCTTCCAATTGTGACCCCTTGTGTCTGTGTCCCATCTCTGGAACATCCTGTCTCTGTCCACCTTATTTATTCCTCGCAGTATTTTGTATGTCGTTATCATGTCTCCCCTAACCCTCCTGTCCTCCAGTGTCGTCAGGCCGATTTCCCTTAACCTTTCTTCGTAGGACATTTCCCTTAGTTCAGGAACTAGCCTTGTTGCAAACTTTTGCACTTTCTCTAATTTCTTGTCGTGCTTGACCAGGTGTGGGTTCCAAACTAGTGCTGCATACTCCAGTATGGGCCTGACGTACACGGTGTACAGTGTCTTGAACGATTCCTTACTGAGGTATCGGAACTCTATTCTCAGGTTTGCCAGGCGCCCATATGCTGCAGCAGTTATCTGGTTGATGTGTGCTTCCGGGAATGTGCTCGGTATTATACTCACCCCAAGATCTTTCTCCTTGAGTGAAGTTTGCAGTCTTCGGCCACCTAGCATATACTCAGTCAGCGGTCTTCTTTGCCCTTCCCCGATCTTCATGACTTTGCACTCGGCGGGGTTAAATTCGAGTAGCCAGTTGGTGGACCACTTTTCCAGCCTGTCCAGGTCGCTTTGTAGTCCTGTCTGATCCTCATCTGATTTGATTCTTCTCATTAACTTCACATCGTCTGCAAACAGGGACACTTCTGAGTCTATCCCTACCGTCATGTCATTCACATATACGAAGAACAGCACTGGCCTAGGACTGACCCCAGTGGAACCCCGCTCGTCACAGGCGCCCACTGTGATACCTCATCTCGTACCACGACTCGTTGTTGCCTCCCTGTCAGGTATTCTCTGATCCATTGCAGTGCCCTTCCTGTTATACGTGCCTGATCCTGTAGCTTCTACACTAATCTCTTGTGAGGAACTGTGTCGAAGGCTTTCTTGCATTCCAAGAAAATGCAATCAATCCACCCCTCTTTCTCGTGTCTTACTTTTGTTACCGTGTCATAAAACTCCAGAAGGTTTGTGACAGGATTTGCCTTCCATGAATCCGTGCTGGTTGTTCCGTTCCAGGTGCTCTACCACTCTCCTCCTGATAATCTTCTCCATAACTTTGCATACTATACACGTCAGTGACACTGGTGTGTGTGTGTGTGTGTGTGTGTGTGTCAGTCCACACACACCGTCTTCACATCTCTTCTGCTTCTACCAACTTTTCTGTACTCGACTGGAGAAGCCTACGGTGTAGGCGAAACGTTTCGAAATAAAGATACCTAACCATTGCATATGTCTTACCTTAGAACCTGTTGGTATTTTATACCATTTTAATATTCACTAAATGTACTTATGTACACCTGTACCTAAGTAAACGTACTTAGTGACTGGTGGGGGACTTAGGTGTATAATTATGGCGAGGAACATTCAAACCTTGGCGGGGAGCATCAGCGGTGCCATCTACAGAGAACTTGTGTGTTTGTGGTGGTGGTACGTCAGGAGTACCTACTGGCCAGCACTGGAGCACCACCTGCGCTTTTCCCTGACTACTATGCGTCTCAATACCCGTCTGGTGCAGGTATATCCCGAGGTAGGTGACGGGGTAGACGGGTGCCAGGGGCAGGAGGCGCAGGCGAGGCGCTCCTGTCGCAGGCAGGGGCGAAATATGGCCAGGGCATGACCTGTCCTTCCAGGAGGTGTATGGGGAGGGGGGTCCCTGGATTGTTTTTGTTGTCACTGGAGCGAGATGGAGGGAAAGAGGGGCTTGCTATGTAGGTGGAGGATAATGGAGGGGTTGGCGAAGGAGTTAGGAAGGGTAATGGAGGGTTTTTTACCTTAGTAGGATTAGGGAGGGAGGGGTGAAATCCACGCCGTCAGGAGGGATGTTTGAAGGGGGGGGGGGACTTCCATGTCGTCAGGAGGGGCATCCGAGAAGGAATTGAAGAAAGTTAAGGGGTCGTCCAAGCAGAATGGAGGGTGATAGAAGGGGTCGTCCGTGTGGCATTAAGGATAGTATGGTCATCCGTCTAGTCAAAAGGACAATGAGATCATTCAAGCTTGTAATTAATATCTTATAATATGTAAACCACACATTGTAAGCTTTACAAGGAAATAAAATTTTCATTTCCATTTTCGAGGAAGGTGGATAGGGTCATCGAGGCAGTCAGGAGCATGATGGAGAGATCATTCACACAGGAGGGTGATGGAGGATCTGGCACATGCCAAAAGGATGATATAATTGTCATTCATGCATAATGATGATGGGATCACTCAGGGGTTATCCTGGGTTAGCCACCCAGGATAACCCAAGAAAGTTGGTGAATCATCAAGGACTGTCTGTCTCAATTTCCATTGTGGTCCTTCAGTCTTGTCCTCCAGGATGCGACCCACAACAGTCGACTAACATCCAGGTACCTATTTACTGCTAGGTGAAGAGGGTCAGCAGGTGTAAGGAAACATGCCCAACATTTCCACCCTTGCCGGGGATTGAACCACGGATACTCAGTGTGAGGCGAGAGTGTTGCCTACTAAGCCATGGAACAGCAAAGATATCATTAGATGATTAACTCGAATGGTTAGTAACCCAGAAAGAGTAACCCAATAAAGCCATCCATGGACAATGACTTATTTCCATTGGGGATTTATATCCTCTCCCCCAGGATGTAATCCACACTAGTTGGCTTAACACCCAAGTACCTACTTCTAGGTGAATGGGCAACTGGCACAAGGAAATGTGTCCAATGTTTCCACTCTTCTTAGGCTCAAACCCTATCCCTCAATGCATGAAATGAAGCTGCTGCCAATTGAGCCATGAGCACCCATAAAGATGGTAGGGTCATCCAAGTATTCAAGAGGTTAATGTAGGGGTCTTTCATGCAGGATTGTGATGCAAGACAGGATGGTGATGGGGAAGGGTTGACCACGTAGGAGATGATGGAAGACACATCCATACAGTGAAGAAGAGAGGTAGTCCATAGTGAAAAGGAGGGAGCCCATTTAAAAAGTAGGATTATCCATAAAAATAGGAGGGGTTGCTTCTTTGTTAATTTAGGTCAGCCTATATGAAACTACTACACTACATGTACACTGTATGGCCCCTACAAATTAAGATAAGATTTGTTCAGATATTAAACCCGGGGGGTTAGTCACCCAGGATAACCCAAGAAAGGCAGTGCATCATCGAGGGACTGTCTGACTTATTTCCATTGGGGTCCTCAATCTTGTCCCCCATGATGTGACCCAGACCAGTTGACTAACACCCAGGTACCTATTTACTTGGTAGGTGAATGGGGACAGTAGGTGTAAGGAAACACACCTAGTGTTTCCACCCATGTTAGGGATCGAACCACGGACAGTGTGTGTGTAAAGCAAGAGCATTACTTACCAGGCCATGGGCCTTTAATCTTTTCCCCCAGGATGCGACCCATGCCAGTCGACTAACACCCAGGTACCTATTTACTGTTAGGTGAACAGGGACAGCAGGTGTACGGAAATGTGCCCAGTGTTTCTACCCAGGCTGGGAATTGAACCACATACTCATTGTGTGAGGCAACTGAGCCATGGGACACTTAAGTATAATTTGTCTTGAAAATTTAATCATGCTGTATAATGCAACTAGTCATTGGAGAATACTGTACTGTATACAAAAGTAACTGCCTACATATGTACTGTATTAAGTTTACAATATAATTGTAATTTGTTAAAAAAAATGTTTTATGCAAATCACAAAATTCAGTAAAATGAAGGGAGTAGAACCATTGTAATGCATATCCTAGAAACAGATTACAAGTTTTTACAGTACAGTATTGCAAAAGGTTTGGGATATAGTTTCACATGTAACAAGCTTACCACAAAATTATTACTTGGTAATATAGTACTGCACAAATTTAGCAGATATTTCCCATTCGACATGGTTACCATTGTATGCTGCCTACTTGTGGTTCAACATACAGTGGTACCCCAAGTTTTGGACATACATAGTACAGTGGTCCCTCGACTATCGTAATTAATCCGTTCCAGGAGCTATTACTTAACATGAAATTTACGAAATTCAAAACCTTTTTTCCCATAAGAAATAATGTAAATACAATTAATCCATTCCACAAAAAAATATTCACATACTAAATAATAAAAGCATATTAATAAATAACATTTACTTACCTTTATTGAAGAGAGTTGCAGGCATCTGGAAGATAGGGTAATGAGTAATGAAGGTCCTGTTGGACATTTTCTTCCAAAACAGGCCTGTTTCATCACAATTAAACACTTGTTGGGGGAATCCCCACTCCCTGCCTTCCTGCTACACTCCCTGCATGCCTGCTACACTCCCTGCATGAATGCTACACTCCCTACATGCCTGCTAAACTCCCTGCATGAATGCTAAACTCCCTGCATGAATGCTACACTTCCTGCATGCCTGCTAAACTCCCTGCATGCCTACTAAACTCCCTGCATGCCTGCTAAACTCCCTGCATGAATGCTACACTCCCTGCATGCCTGCTACACTCCCTGCATGCCTGCTAAACTCCCTGCATGAATGCTAAACTCCCTGCATGAATGCTAAACTCCCTGCATGAATGCTACACTCCCTGCATGAATGCTACACTCCCTGCATGAATGCTACACTCCCTGCATGCCTGCTAAACTCCCTGCATGAATGCTAAACTCCCTGCATGAATGCTACACTCCCTGCATGAATGCTACACTCCCTGCATGAATGCTACACTCCTGCATGAATGCTACACTCCTGCATGAATGCTACACTCCTGCATGAATGCTACACTCCCTGCATGAATGCTACACTCCCTGCATGAATGCTACACTCCCTGCATGAATGCTACACTCCCTGCATGAATGCTACACTCCCTGCATGAATGCTGCCACTGGGGTGCCACTAGGAAGCTTCTTTGGACCCAGGGTGACTTATTTCACAGTGACAATCACTAAACCACCAAAAAAGACACCAAATGTATTGTGAATGTTTGAAAGAGCGCGCTGGATAATGTTCTCTCAATGGTAAACAACGCTTCACTGGCGGGCGTCCTGCGTAGGCGCGGAGCAGGCGGACAGGTCTAATACGTTACGAAACACGAGGGATTTTACGATACACGAAATCGAAAAAAGCTTACGAAACACGATTTTTACGAAATATGAGCCTTACGATAATAATAATAATAATACTTTATTGAGACATGGTACAGTGATACATGGTAGACATAGTTATACATAGTTATTACATAGTTATTAATGAGATGTACATGCCAAAAGCCCCTAATATGCTGTGCATTGCGGGCATTCTTAGGGCTACTTAATTCTAGACTACATGGTAAAATGTTATGGTTGATAATTTATAAAATAAGTATAATTGCGTATCTAAGTTATAAAGTTTGAATATAAGTTGAACATATCAATTGTAGCAATGCAACTAATTGAATGAGATAATTTAAAACAATTAAATCGGGGGTCCACTGTAATTCGTTCCAGAAGGCTGTTCGAGTGCCGTTACCGAACGAATTTGTTCCCATAAGGAATAATGTAAATTAGATTAGTCAGTTTCAGACCCCCAAAAATACACTTACAAAAGTACTTGAAATAATACACTTACATAATTGTTCGAGTTGGGAGCTGTACGAAACTCGGGGTACCACTGTATATTAGTATTATTAATCAGTGATTAGTCCCTTTCTGTGGCTTCACTTGCTACTTTCATAAATGGTAATCAGAAATCTCCTCAGGAAAGGTGCCAAGATGCCAGTCAGGGCTCCTGATTCAAAAAAGTGGACCTATCCTTCCTTTCTTTGGAGTGAACCTGAGCCAACAATTCTAAATTTGTGCCTGTGCAATTCCATAAATTTTTAACCAAATTTCACACTTTTAGTGTACTATTTACCTTTAGAAAAATATTTTCTTCCATTTCAGAAGAAATTTTTTTTTGCTTAAAGTGGACACCACAACATTAATTTCAGGGTCTGGACAGTGAAAGGGTTAAATCAGAATAATGTTTAAAAATAGGAAGAAAAAAAAGGACTTTAGTTCTCTTTACAGTAGCTGATACACTACCATTTAGAATTTACCATTATATTGCAATAAACTTTGAAAATAAAGGAGGTAACTGTTCAATTTACCCAGTGAATTTTGTCCATTATTTTAGAAGGATGTTATATTTTCTCATGCAGTCTGTATCCTTAATAAATTTACTCAGTGTGTCCTAATCTTGTTAAGACTTAGTCATTTGTGTTAAATATTTTGCACAAGATTTTGCATCTTGTGCAAACAAATTCATGTCCAGTAGATATAATTCTCTATCCCTCCTGGAAAGCCATTTATATAAACTAAAAACATTACAGGGGAATATTGACAATCTTAAGATTTCTGCTAATTTGAGCTCAGTTTCAAGTTACTCCTGGTCCTGAAACCAATCAAAAGCATCTTTATTTTAGTAGTATGCCTTCTATTCTATCAAATGATACCAACAAACCTCCAATAAAGCCATAAAAGTCATCCAAGAAAACACCTCAGTCACCATTTTAAAACATACGTACACAGTTTTTTGTTTTTTCCATCATGCATTACGTGGGGCAGGATTTTTTTCATACCGTGCGCACTCACTGCACAGACCCATTCTCTCATATCTGTAATAATAATAATAATTTGTCAGAGCATCATTCTTTCTAAAAATTACATGAGAATAGAAGTGTTGGTCTTTATTTATTCTACTGTATCACTGTGGAGACAACTTGTACACACTGTAAGGTGTTTGTATGAATATGTATCAACCATAACCAGATGGTTTGTTTACATAAGTACTCTGCGGCTCTGTCATTTTACTTGTTCTCTCTCACTTGTTTATTCGTTATCTCGCTTACTCACCTCTCACCCTACATTAAGACTTGCAAATATTTTAAGGTAAGTAATGAGTGTATTGTATATGCATTTTATCACTAGGGCGCTTTAAGTGTCGTAGTATATTGTGTGGGTGGGATGGCCAGGAGGGCTACCACACCTGATTTCTTACAGTAAATACTACTCACATTTTGCCCAACATTAAGACTACAAATATTTTGAGGTAAATAATGAGTGTACTGTGTGTGTTCAGCCTCTCCTCACTTAGCGACGTACTCATTTATCGACACCTCGGACTTACGACGGGCCCTCTGACTAGTATTTATATCTAAAAATAATGTATATTAGAGCTGATTTCCTCTGTTCTGTTTATTTCAATATACAGTGGACCCCTGGTTTTCGTTATTTTTTCGTTCCAGAATGCTGTTCAAGTGCCATTACCAAACAAATTTATTCCCATAAGGAATAATGTAAAGTAGACTAGTCCTTTTAGACCCCCAAAAATACACTTATAAAAGCATTTAAAAAAATACACTTACATAAAAGGGCGAGTTTCGAGCAGGACGAACACCGGGGGTCCACTGTATGTACAGTATACTACTGTATAAACATTTGAAAATACAGTGGTACCTCTACTTACGAGCAAAATTCATTCCAGTCAGCTATTCAAGTGCCAATACCGAAGGAATTTTTTCCCATAAGAAATAATGAAAATTAGGTTAATCCATTACAGACCCCCAAAAACTTACAAAAGCACCTACAAAAATATACTTACATAATTGTTCGAGTTGGGAGCTGCTCGTAAGTAGAGGTACCACTGTATACAAGAAATGTTATAAATGGTGCAAAGGTGACATTAAAACAATATCAAAGATGGTTGACACAAACCCACTACCATTATAGTATGCTCCTCACTTAGCGACGAATTCGTTTAACGATGTGGTCTTAGGAACGGAACTCCATCGTTAAGTGAGGAGAGGCTGTAGTATTTTACTTTTTATTGTTTTTTAATGCCTAGTTCTATTGCTAACTTAACATATGTTAGTGTAAACTTGTTATCTGGCATTTATACATGTAAGTGGAAAAAATGGCATTCTACTTTCCGGTGATGTCTGCTTTGCGGCAGTAGCCTGGAACCTAACGTGCTGTATAAGTGAGGCCCTACTGTATTGTATTGTATTGTATTGTATTGTATACAATATTTTTTTTTAAGTGTTTTCCCCCATTTCTTTGTTACAGACATACACAGTATGAGATGGCACTGCAAACATAGACAGTGGGGGTGATTAGTCTACTCTTGCCTCCCAGCTGCCAGCATTTGATCTTTCTAAACCTGTGTATTGCCATATTAAGCAGTGAATGTATTAGTGATGAAAATTAGACATGTGTGCAACATCTGGGTATCTTTATTGTAGACATTTTGCTGATCAGTGGCTTTATCAGTACAATACAAGGACCCTAGTCATGAATTTATTAGTTTTGTTGCAAACTGTTTTTATACTATTTATTATACAGTAAACTTGAAAGACTTTTGAATGCTATTTTATATTTTAAATTCTGGTATGTATATTCATTTATGAGTCCATACACAGGGCATAGGTGAGCAGTGCATAATGAATTGGGGTGTGCTATTTGTATATGTGCTATACAATTTACTGTACACTTTTTAACTTTCAGCTGCTGATTTCTGCACATTATTTTTGTATTAAACTTATTTCCCTTACCTTATGGTAAAAATTTCATGATTCTGTTCAATTTTCATAATATTTAAATCAAAGTACTCTAACTATTCAAAGTGAAGTGCTGTTGTCTTGCAATATTTGTACTGTATAAAACTGCATCTTTGATGCTGTGTATTGATGTATAGTACTGAATATATTTTTTGCATATATAAAAGTTTAAATGGTTTCTCCTATGTTATTTTAAAACATCCCAACCACTAACACCTGAGATTACTATATAGTACTCCACATAGCCATGCTTTGCAATAAGTTCTGCATATAAATATGTTTGTAATACATTTTGAAGCTTTTTACACTATTTTCAAATATAGTGGACCCTCGGTTAAAGGCCGTAATCCGTTCCAGAAGCTGGGCCTTAAACCGAAATGGCCTTTAACCGAAATAATATTCCCCATAAGAATTAATGTAAATACAATTAATCCGTTCCGGACAAAAATATTCGCAAAAAAAAATATATTTTTTAACAATTAAATCAGTATTACATACCTTTATTGAAGACTAATGCTGGCTTCTGGAAGATAGGGAGGAGGAAAGAGGGAGGAGTTAGTGTTTGGAAGAGTAATCCCCCTCCATAAGGACTTCAGGTAGCAAAGCTCTCTCTGTGGTCTTTTAATGCCACTAGGATCAGCTTGAGAGTCACTCAACCAACTACACTCCCTGCATGTCTGCTACACTCCCTGCATGTCTGCTACACTCCCTGCATGCCTGCTACACTCCCTGCATGCCTGCTACACTCCCTGCATGCCTGCTACACTCCCTGCATGCCTGCTACACTCCCTGCATGCCTGCTACACTCCCTGCATGCCTGCTACACTCCCTGCATGCCTGCTACACTCCCTGCATGCCTGCTACACTCCCTGCATGCCTGCTACACTCCCTGCATGCCTGCTACACTCCCTGCATGCCTGCTACACTCCCTGCATGCCTGCTACTTTCCTTGCTTCTATGCCTGGCTGCCTTGAATTCTGTCGTGTTTCTCACTTTCTTTACCAAAGGAACTTTACTAAGAACTTTCCTTGGGGCCATGGTGACTTATTTTGCAGTTGCACTTGATAAATAACCACCAAAAACAATGGATTATAGCAAAATGTTTGGATGAATGAGCAGAAGCTTCCTCACGCACCGACAGACACAGGCAAACTGAAGCACAAGCGGCCCCAGCCGGCGGACGGGCGCATCCCATACGGCCTCTAACCGAAAAACGGCCTCTAACCGGGAGCCGAAAAACCGGACTCTAACCGAGTTGGCCTTTAACCGGAATGGCCTTTAACCAAGGGTCCACTGTACTTCCCGTTATTTCCATCAATAATTGGGGCTGTGTTGTATACAATGTCTGCATATCTATATTGTAAGTACAGTGGAACCTCGACTTACAAGTTTAATCCGTTCCGTGAACTACCTTGTAACTCAATTCCCTCATTTCCCTCAATTTCCTCAATTTTCCTCAATTTCCTCATTTAAATTAATTGAAATGCCATTAATCCGTTCCACCGAAATTCCAGCTCTCGGGAGACATGACAAAATACTTCAATATAACGCTAATATCAACTCTACGGCTTATTTATCTATCACAATTGATCTGATATGACATAATAAACAATATAAATACAGTGGTACCTCGGTTAACGATATTTTTTCGTTCCCATAAGGAATAATGTAAAATAGTCAAGTCCTTTTAGACCCCAAAAATTCACTTACAAAAGTATTTAAAAAAATAAACTTACATAAAAGGGCGAGTTTGGGGACCATCGTTAACCGAGGTACCACTGTAACATAGAAACATGATATATACTCTAGAATGAATAAAATATGTCATGCTACGAGGTGTGGCGGCCATTCCCGCTCCTGCTCTGACCATATCTTCCCATGCTTCCCCTTCTGAGGTCTTATAAGAGAAAACGGAGTGTTTGTGAGGCTAACTGCACTAGATCACTAGTTTCATAAGGAAAACACTGAAACAATGTACATATTTATAAATAAGAAATATTGTATAAAAACATAATAGAGAATGTTAAGAAATAAACTGGTTTTATAAAGTGTATGTACATATTTACCTTGGAGAAGAGATGCTGGCAAAGGTTGAGGGTGGAAAAGATAAGCAGAGTGGCGTATGCTGTCAGTGGCCCTATAAACCCCAACAACAACAACAACAACATTGAAGGAGTTTGTTTCGTTTCATCCTTTTTCTATCGCTTAATCGCTTAACTTACTTGCTACACTCTTAATGCTACACTTTATTACTGAACTTAACTGCTACAATTTAAAAAAAAAATTTTTTTCACTGTTTACGTGCCTGACCAAGTCCACAACCCGCACACATTGCTTGTATTTATCTATGATTTCCTGCTTTAATTCCATGGACATTATCCAATTTTTCTTCTCAGCACTATCCTTTGCACTTACAGTGGACCCCCGGTTTTCGTTATTTTTTCGTTCCAGAATGCTGTTCAAGTGCCATTACCAAACAAATTTATTCCCATAAGGAATAATGTAAAGTAGACTAGTCCTTTTAAGACCCCCAAAGATACACTTACAAAAGCATTTAAAAAAATACACTTACATAAAAGGGCGAGTTTGGAGCCGGACGAACACCGGGGGTCCACTGTACTTTCTTAGGACCCATGGTTAGAAAAAAAGAAATTTGGCAAAATAACTGCACAAAATGCAAGCAAAACACACGAGAAATGCTTCCACGGCGAGGTAAACACGTGCATTGCTCAGCGGTGTTGTGGCATTCGCTGTGCCAACTAGTGGCAGCGTTCTGAAGCTCACTCATTATTATTATTATTATTATTATAATGGGGAAGTGCTAAACTCGTAGGATTATACAGCACCTGTGGGGGGAGGGGATGGATGGTATTCAGGCTTAATTTAGGGAACTGGAGCACAGATCCAATTCCTAGATCAAGAGCTCCTCACCAGCGTCAAGGAACCTCCCTTGAGGGGGAAGCTCGCTCGTAACTTGGATTTAGGCTCGTAACTCAGAGCAAAAAATCGACCAAGTGACGGCTCGTATCTTGAAAAACTCGTATGTTGGAGCACTCGTAAGTCAAGGTTCCACTGTAATTAGAATACAGATCCTCCCGATTTCTCACCTATGTGACTTATGTCCATCCACACATACAACCAAAAAAAATACACTAAATTAGAAAAATAATTTTTTTTAACACGTCGGCCGTTTCCCACCGTACCTAAAAGAAAAAATTACCCTTGGCCATTTGTTCACCAGCGCTAGCGGCTGTTTGTGTACGATAGTGACCCAAATCTGGCAACAGTGCTCACCATACATCTCTGTAATGAAACTTAGGGAATAAAGCAGGTTGATAAAAGGGATAATCATGACAAATTTATTAGGTTAAAAGAACCCTGTACAGGAATATGACTTCTACATGCCACACTAACAGTTTTGACATCCGTCCACTTTGGGATCCGACCGGTTGGTCGGAACAGAATTTGGACGTAAGTCGGAGTATCTGTACTTGTTTATAATTAATCTGTATAATACATATTTATCATGTAGTAAGTTTATATCTACTCTTGCAGGTGGCATGATGCCAGGAAGTGAGGAGCGGTGGCGAGATGGGTCTGGTGCTGCTGCTGCTGGAGCTCTTGATCACCTTTTGGAACGTATGACCAATGATTTTACACCTCAGCATGATTCCCATCATTACCAACCTGGATTTGTTCCCTCTGTCACACCTCCATGGACAACATCTGGGCAGACACCACTTACAAGTTTAGGGTCTCCAATGCCTCCTCTGCAAACTTCACACACTAGCCTTGTATCACAAATGTCCTCATTGCAGTCAAATCACACCAGTCTTGGGTCACAGGTGCCCTCAATGCAATCTGCACACAACAACATGGGGCCTCAAATGACTCCTTTACAATCTTCTACTACAAGTGCTTCAGGAGGACTGCCTCCACCTCCACAACTTAGTGGGTCAGGAGCAAGAAGTTACTCTGTCAGCCAAGACCTGTTTTCTGAAGTAGATGGAGGGCGCAGTCCACTTTTAAGGTCATCTTCGGATTTAGGTCTTCGTTTGAACCATTACCATGCTCAAGGAAATCACTATAATGAAGGTAGATTGGATGGATTCATGGATTCGAGCATGGACTCCTTGGATGGTATGTTGGTTGGAGGTCATGATCAGCCCTTTTACTTGGAAGTTCAAAGAGGGCCAAGTGTATCATCAGGAACTCCGCCACTTCAAGGAGATCCACAGGGTCTTACACCTTCTGCAGTACCTCATCCTGAGTTCAGCTTTTATTCCCATGAAAATGACAGAATAATGGATGGAGATAGTGTCAGCAATATTTCAGCAAAATTTTCAAATTTTACTGCCTCTTTGGGGAGTTGGTTTAGCCCTTTTGATCCATTTCGCAGTAATCTCACAGTTGCTCAGACTAAAACTCCATGTGTGTCTCAGGCTGCTGCTGTTAGTACAGGCATGAAAACCCCATTAACTAGTGAGACCACACTGTCATCTCGGTGCAATACTAATAGGAATGTGCAGATGACAACCTCTCAACCTACAAAAACTAATAAACCTTCATATTCCGATGTACTAAGTAAGAACCCAGCACAGGAAGGTAAATTAAATACAAGTGGACCAGCAGTAAATAGTCGTAGTAGCAGTAGCAACAGCAATAGTAGCAACAGTAACATAACGAGCCATCCTCCACAGTCGCCCTCCCCTGGCCCAGCAACATCCCGTCCGGAACAGAAGACTCGCTGCCAACCCGGTAGTAATGGAAAGACCAAGCCTCGTAACTCCTGCAGTGCCAGCAGTAATGCCAGTAATGGTAGCAATACTGGCAATGTTGGTCATGGCAGTAGACTAGCCAGCAAGGGGGAAAATCACATTTCCTCTTCTCGTGTTGGCTTGGATGACTTTGATTTGACCGAAGGAAACCTAAGCAATGGAAACATTAGTGCTTATGAGCATTATGACTGGGGTGAAGGCTCTACTGTTATCCTTGGAAATGGACCATCTCTTTTTAAAGCATCAACCAACAGCCCAGTGCACCAAGCAAAGAAATGTACTATTAAAGGTGATTTAAGAAAAAGTGGTCTAGAGAAGACAAACAATAGCATCCACTGTGAAGATGAATTGTTTAAGAGTAACGACCAGTTGAATAATAAAGTGATGTCTACACAGCAGAAGCAACCACCTAGGTAAGCAGTATTTAAAGTATTATTTACATGAACTTGTCATCACATCTTGAGAGTTTGAGACAAGGAAATGTATTTCACAAGTATGGGATCCCATCATGGGTGAGCGGTCTTATTATACCTGTTAAATGTTATGTGTATGAGAGTACGTTAGACAGTTAAAAATAGGTTACTGAGGAGTGCAAAAATAACAGTGAAGCACTTCAGTAGGTCTATTGGCCCATGCTAGGCTGGTCTGATTCACACCAAACCAAACTTACTCATGCTTGTTCAGCCTTTGTTTAACGCTATAGTACCTAAAGTTCTTGCCTCAATAACATTACTTGGGAGTTTGTTACACTCATCTAGAACTCTATTGCTAAACCAGTACTTTCCTATATTTTTCTAAATAAGAATTTGTCCAACTTTAATCCACTGCTGCAAGCCATGTCTTGGATGCAGTGCCCACAAAAGTAAACGGGATCTCCTCTTTATTACGAAAATTGTTAAAAAATGACAATATAAACATTAAAGAACAAAAACTTACACTAATATTTTATCTTCTTACCCTTGAAGCCATTTGGGCATGCTTTCACTCAGATTCCTGGGGTAATCATAGGATAACTTGTTGACCCAAATGTCCTTGATCTACTGCTGCAGTCATGACATGGATGAAATGTGGTAGGAGTCCATTTTCTTTTTCATGATATTCCAGGCATTTTAAATAGGATTGAGGTCTGAACTACTCCCTAGCCACTGAAAACCTCAGTATTTTTATCAGCAAGCCACTTGGTTACCTTTTTGGCCTTGTGAAAGGGGGCACTATCATGCATGAAGGTGGTGCAGTCATGAATTTAAAAAATGTTCATCAAGTGATCCTCGAGAACGTTGATGTAGCAGTTGGCATTCGTTGTAACATTTTAGGGAAGGAAATACAAACCCCCATGACCAAGTAAACCACTAAAGCAACCCCAAACCATAACAGATTGTGGATGCTTTACTGTGTTCATTGTGTATATAGGGTCATCCGTGCTGATGGAGGAGGGATGCCTCACCCTGCTTTGATGACCCTGTTTCGAAGTGGGAATGGCATCTGCTGGGATGCCACAGGCAGCAGCAAGTGATGCCATTATGCTGGACTTTGGGCATCTAGTACAATGGGCAAGTTTACTTTGATGACTTTTTCTTGTCTCCAAGCCAATATACGGGTACAGTGGAACCCCGGTTTTTGTCCTTAATCCATTCCAGAAGGTCGGTCAAAATCCGAAATGGATGGAAACCGTAGTAATATTTCCCATAAGAAATAATGTAAATCCAGTTAATCCGTTCCAGATACCCAAAAATATTAACAAAAAATACATTTTATAGAGAATAACTAGTTTTACATACAGAAAACAATGAGAAATAAATATAAAGCACTAATGAAATGGATAAATGAACATAAAGTGGTTATTGTATGTATACTATAATACACACTTACCTTGGAGGAGATGCTGGCAGAGATTTAGGGTTTACCTGGAGAGAATTCCAGGGGTCAACGCCCCTGCGGCTTGGTCTATGATCAGGCCTCATGTTGGACCAGAGCCTGATCAACCAGGCTGTTACTGCTGGCCACATGCAGTCCAACGTACGAACCACAGCCTGGCTGGTCAGGTACCGACTTTAGGTGCCTGTCCAGTGCCTGCTTGGAGACAGCCAGGGGTTTGTTGGTAATCCCCCTGATGTATGCTGGGAGGCAGTTGAACAATCTTGGGCCCCTGACACTTAATGTGTTGTCCCTCAACGTGCTAGTGGCACCCCTGCTTTTCTTTGGGGGGATGTTACATCGCCTGCCGAGTCTTTTGCTTTCGTAGGGAGTGATTCGTGATTCTCGTGTGCAAGTTTGGTACTAATCCCTCGAGAATTTTCCACGTGTATATAATAATGTATCTCTCCCGCCTGCGTTCTAGAGAGTACAGGTTTAGGAACTTAAAGCGTTCCCAGTAATTGAGGTGGTTTATCGCAGTTATGAGTGCCGTGAAGGTTCTCTGCACATTTTCAAGGTCAGCAATTTCACCCGCCTTGAAAGGTGCAGTTAGTGTGCAGCAATATTCCAGCCTAGATAGAACAAGCGATCTGTAAAGTGTCAACATGGGCTTGGCATCCCTGGTTTTGAAGGTTCTCATTATCCATCCTGTCATTTTTCTAGCAGATGTGATTGCTACGGTGTTATGGTCCTTGAAGGTGAGATCCTCTGACATGATCACTCCCAGGTCTTTGACATTAGTTTTTCGCTCTATTGTGTGGTTTGAATTAGTTTTGTACTCCGATGAGATTTTAATTTCCTCACGTTTTCCGTATCTGAGTAATTGAAATTTCTCATCATTGAACTTCATATTGTTTTCTGCAGCCCATTTAAAGATTTGGTTTATGTCTGCTTGGAGTCTTGCAGTGTCTTCAACGGTGGACACTGTCATACAGATTCGGGTGTCATCTGCAAAGGAAGACACGGCACTGTGGCTTATATCCCTGTCTATGTCCGATATGAGGATGAGGAACAGGATGGGAGCGAGTACTGTGCCTTGTGGAACAGAGCTTTTCACAGTAGCTGCCCCAGACTTTACTCTGTTGACTACTACTATTTGTGTTCTACTTGTTAGGAAATTATAGATCCATCTACCAACTTTTCCTGTTATTCCTTTATCATGCATTTTGTGTGCTATTACACCATGGTCACACTTGTCAAAGGATTTTGCAAAGTCTGTGTATATAACATCTGCATTCTGTTTGTCTTCTAGAGCATCCAGGACCTTGTCGTAGTTTTCCAGTAGTTGGGACAGACAGGAGCGACCTGCTCTAAACCCATGCTGCCCTGGGTTGTGCAATTGATGGGTATCAAGATGAGTGGTGATCTTGCTTCTTAGAACCCTTTCAAAAATTTTTATGATATGGGACGTTAGCGCAATTGGTCTGTAGTTCTTTGCTATTGATTTACTGCCCCCTTTGTGGAGCGGGGCTATGTCTGTTGTTTTTAGTAGCTTCGGGACGATCCCAGTGTCCATGCTCCCTCTCCATAGGATGTTAAAAGCACGTGATAAGGGCTTCTTGCAGTTCTTGATAAACACGGAGTTCCATGAGTCTGGACCTGGAGCGGAGTGCATGGGCATGTCATTTATTGCCTTTTCGAAGTCATTTGGCATCAGGGTGATGTCAGATAGGCATGCGTCTGTCAAGTTCTGTGGCACACTCATAAAAAAGGGTGGTGGAAGATAACGCAGGGCGGCGTATGTTGTCAGTGACCCTATAAACCTCCAACAACATTGGAGGAGTTAGTTTCGTGTCGTCCTTTTTCTATCGCTTAATCGCTTAACTTACTTGCTACACTCTTAATTCTACACTTTATTGCTGGCTAGCACTATAGCCTTTATCGACTCCTGCTGCTTTAGTATCGTACATATCGTAGAATCACTGAATCATTGAAGAATTCTATAGTGTTTCTCGCCTTCTTTATCAAAGGGCTGGCACTCTGAAATTTCTTTGGCCCCATGGTGGCTTATTTCGCAGTCGCACTCCATAAACAAGCACCTAAAACAATGGATGAACGCACGGAGTATTGTTCACTCGACGAGTAACAGAGGCAGACTAAGTGAGGTACGTGTGAATGGTGGTGTCCTGGGCTGGCTGACTCATCTGATACGGACAATTTCCGAGTGGATGTATGAAACCTGGAGTAAAAATTTGCCGATAAAAGTGGTCGAAATCCGAATTGTACGATATTCATATTGTTGTTGTATGTTCGCCGGTACATCCGGCCCGGGTCTTCGATATTCAGACTGGACGAAAACCGGAGTTCCACAGTATTTTCCTCACTATCTTTGAACGATCCACATTTATCCACTTGGCACAAAATAACACATACAGTAACTAAATGCGTCTACTCCAAATCCTGAGCACTTTGGGGGTAGAACAGTGCAACAGAACACCTTATCTCACTGCCGTATGCAGGTATACGGCAAGGTTATACATACTACAGTCTCTTGTATTAACTCAGAGTTGGCAGATACCTCCAGAAAGCATTTAGGTAAAATATAGCATCAAATACGTAATACGAATCTGGACTGCTTCATACTATTCATAATGGAGGCTGCAGCACTTGCACCACCCTCTGTCACAAGGCCAGGAAAGTAACCAAGTGGCTTGCTGAGAAAAATATTGAGGTTTTTACAGTGACCAGGGAATAGTTCAGACCTCACTCCTATTGAGAATGTTTCGAATATCATGAAAAAAAAAAAGGAATCCTACCACATTTCATCCATGTTATGCCTGTAGCAGTAGATTAAGGACATTTGAATCAACTAGTTATTTATTACTAAAGGAATCTGAGTGAAAGCATGCCCAAACAACTTCAAATGGTCATCAAGGTTAACGGGGAGATGACAGAATATAAATGTAAGTATCAAGCATTAAAATTTTTGGTCTATTGTTGCTTTTTAATGATTTTCACTATAAAAGGGAGGTCCAGATTATTTTTGCAGGAACTGTTTTTTCAGCATTTTATTTATATCCCTTTTTCTGGTTTTCTATTTATGTCAGTCATATCATCGCCCCCCCCCCCTTCCCCCCAATTCTATCCTTTTCCTGAGTGCAAATTCAGTGCCTTCAGCTTGCCTTTGTAAAAAGGTTTCTGATACAAGGGATCAACTTTGTCATTATTCTCTTTACCTTTTCCAGTGAGTTTGTTCATTCTGTAACATGGATACCCGAACTGAGCAGCCTAATCTGATCAAGGCCTTACCAATGATATATGTAGTTGAAGTATATCTTTAGGATTTTGTTATTTTTTTACATGAGCCAAGAATTCTATTAGCTTTATTACTAACACTTATGCACTGCTGTCTTGACTTTAAATTTTTGCTAACCAGAACACCAAGACTAAGATCTACATTATTTAGGTTGTAAGTACCATAATTATTTTGTTTTCCTGGGATTAGAACCTTAAATTTGTCTGCGTTAAACTATACCTGCTCCTCCTCTGACCACGACAGCGGCCAATTCAGGTCATCCTGTTGCTGTGTTTTAAAAAGAAATTATTTGACGGCCTGTTTTAATGTTGTTGGCAAACTTGGTTATGTTGCTATTTATTTCCTCATCTATGTTGTTTCCCTCATTTTAACTAGTATTATTGATTGTAAATAAATGTAACCTTTTACACAAAGAAAGTAGAATATTTTGACGAGGTGAAATCTAAAGCCAGTAAATTTTGGACAAGTAAATGTGATATGGTATTTGCTCTGAACTGCTAATTACATAAATGTAAACCTCGGTTGAGGTTTTTGTCATATAAATTCTGTCTTAGTACAGTATACAATAACTTGAACTCCATTTTCTAAATAAATTATTTTATTTTTATTAACACATCGGCCGATTCCCACCAAGGCAGGGTGGCCCGAAAAAGAAAAACTTTCATCATCATTCACTCCATCACTGTCTTGCCAGAAGGGTGCTTTACACTACAGTTATAAAACTGCAACATTTACACCCCTCCTTCAGAGTGCCGGCACTGTACTTCCCATCTCCAGAACTCAAGTCCGGCCTGCCGGTTTCCCTGAATCCCTTCATAAATGTTACTTTGCTCACACTCCAACAGCACGTCAAGTATTAAAAACCATATGCCTCCATTCACTCCTATCAAATACGCTCACACATGCTTGCTGGAAATCCAAGCCCTCGCACACAAAACTTCCTTTACCCTCCCTCCAACCTTTCCTAGGCCGACCCCTACCCCGCCTTCCCTCCACTACAGATTTATACACTCTCGAAGTCACTCTGTCTCGTTCCATTCTCTCTACATGTCCAAACCACCTCAACAACCCCTCCTCAGCTCTCTGGACAATCGTTTTGGTGATCCCGCACCTCCTCCTAATTTCCAAACTCCGAATTCTCTGCATTATATTCACACCACACATTGACCTCAGACATGACATCTCCACTGCCTCCAGCCTTCTCCTCGTTGCAACATTCATCACCCATGCTTCACACCCATATAAGAGCGTTGGTATAACTATACTCTCATACATTCCCTCTTTACTTCCATGGACAAGGTTCTTTGTCTCCACAGACTCCGAAGTGCTCCACTCACCCTTTTCCCTCATCAATTCTATGATTCACCTCATCCTTCATAGACCCATCCGCCGACATGTCCACTCCCAAATATCTGAATACATTCACCTCCTCCATACTCTCTCCCTCCAATCTGATATCCAATCTTTCGTCACCTATTCTTTTTGTTATCCTCATCACCTTACTCTTTCCTATATTCACTTTCAATTTTCTTCTTTTACACACCCTACCAAATTCATCCACCAACCTCTGCAGCTTCTCTTCAGAATCTCCCAAAAGCACAGTGTCATCAGCAAAAGCAACTGTGACAACTCCCACTTTGTATTTGCTTCTTTATCTTTTAGCCCAACACCTCTTGCCAAGACCCTCGCATTCACTTCTCTTACAACCCCATCTATAAATATATTGAACAACCACGGTGACATCACACATCCTTGTCTAAGGCCCACTTTTACTGGGAAATAGTCCCCTTCCCTCCTACACACTCTAACCTGAGCCTCACTATCCTCATAAAAACTCTTCACTGCTTTCAGTAACCTTCCTCCTATTCCATACACCTGCAACATCTGCCACATTGCCCCCTATCTACCCTATCATACGCCTTTTCCAAATCCATAAATGCCACAAAAACATCTTTACCCTTATCCAAATACTGTTCACCTATATGTTTCACTGTAAACACTTGGTCTACACACCCCTACCTTTCCTAAAGCCCCCTTGTTCATCTGCTATCCTGCTTTCTGTTTTACTCTTAATTCTTTCAATAATAACTCTACCATACACTTTACCAGGTACACTCAACAGACTTATTCCCCTATAATTTTTGCACTCTCTTTTGTCCCCTTTGCCTTTATACAAAGGAACAATACACGCTCTCTGCCAATCCCTAGGTACCTTACCCTCTTCCATACATTTATTAAATAATAGCACCAACCACTCCAAAATTATATCCCCACCTGCTTTTAACATTTCTATCTTTATCCCATCAATCCCAGCTGCCTTACCCCCTTTCATTCTACCCACTGCCTCACGAACTTCCCTACACCCACAACTGGCTCTTCCACACTCCTACAAGATGTTATTCCTCCTTGCCCTACACACGAAATCACAGCTTCCCTGTCTTCATCAACATTTAACAAATCCTCAAAATATTCTCTCCATCTTCCCGATACCTCTAACTCTCCATTTAATAACTCTCCTCTCCTATTTTTAACTGTCAAATCCATTTGTTCTCTAGGCTTCCTCAACTTATTAATCTCATTCCAAAACTTTTTCTTATTTTCAACAAAATTTGCTGATAACATCTCACCCACTCTCTCATCTGCCTCTTTTTACATTGCTTCACCACTCTTTTAACCTCTCTTTTCTCTCCATATACTCTTCCCTCCTTGCATCACTTCTACTTTGTAAAAACCTCTCATATGCTAACTTTTTCTCCCTTACTACTCTCTTTACATCATCATTCCACCAATCGCTCCTCTTCCCTCCCGCACCCACTCGCCTGTAACCACAAACTTCTGCTGAACACTCTAACACTACATTTTTAAATCTACCCCATACATTTTCGACCCCATTGCCTACACTCTCACTAGCCCATCTATCCTCCAATAGTTGTTTATATCTTACCCTAACTGCCTCCTCTTTTAGTTTATAAACCTTCACCTCTCTTTTACTTACTGATTCTATTTTCCTTGTATCCCATCTACCTTTTACTCCCACTGTAGCTATAACTAAAAAGTGATCTGATATATCTGTAGCCCCTCTATAAACATGTACATCCTGAAGTCTACTCAACAGTCTTTTATCTACCAATACATAGTCCAACAAACTACTGTCATTACGCCCTACATCATATCTTGTATACTTATTTATCCTCTTTTTCTTAAAATATGTATTACCTATAACTAAACCCCTTTCTATACAAAGTTCAATCAAAGGGCTCCCATTATCATTTACACCTGGCACCCCAAACTTACCTACTACACCCTCTCTGCATGTTTCTCCCACTTTAGCATTTAGGTCCCCTACCACAATTACTCTCTCATTTGGTTCAAAAGTTCCTATACATTCGCTTAACATCTCCCAAAATCTCCTCTCTCCTCTACACTCCTCTCTTCTCCAGGTGCATACACGCTTATTATGACCCACTTTTCGCATCCGACCCTTATTTTAATCCACATAATCCTTGAATTTACACATTTATATTCCCTCTTTTCCTTCCATAACTGATCCTTCAACATTATTGCTACCCCTTCCTTAGCTCTAACTCTCTCAGATACTCCTGACTTAATCCCATTTATTTCTCCCCACTGAAACTCGCCTACCCCCTTCAGCTTTGTTTCGCTTAGGGCCAGGACATCCAACTTCTTTTCATTCATAACATCGGCAATCATCTCTTTCTTATCATCCGCACTACATCCACGCACATTCAGACAACCCAATTTTATAAAGTTTTTCTTCTTCTCGTTTTTAGTAGATTTGTACAGGAGAAGGGGTTACTAGCCCATTGCTCCCGGCATCTTAGTCGCCTCATACGACACGCATGGCTTACGGAGGAAAGATTCTTTTCTCAGACTTAATGCTTTCCATGAATGTATTTTTTTTTTTAACACTGGCCATTTACACCCAAGGCAGGGTGACCCAGGGTGACACACTTTCATCATCACACTCTCCACCACTGTCTTGCCAGAGGCACGCCTACACTACGGTTGAAAACCTGCAGCATCAACACCCCTCCTTCAGAGTGCAGACACTGTACTTCCCACCTCCAGGACTAAAGTCCAGCTTGTCAGTTTCCCAGAATCCCTTCATAAATGTTACTTTGCTCACACTCCAACAGCATGTCACATCATAAAAACCACATGTCTCCACTCACTCCTATCAACACGCTCATGCACGCTTGCTGGAAGTCCAGGCCCCTCACACAAAAAACCTTGTTTACCCCCTCCCTCCAACCTTACCTAGGCTGACCCCTACCCCGCCTTCCCTCCAATACAGATTTATACACTCTCCAAGTCATTCTGTTTCGTTCCATCCTCTCTAAATGTCCAAACCACCTCGACAACCTCTCTTCAGCCCTCTGGATAATACTTTTAGTAATCCCACACCTACTAATTTCCAAACTATGGATTCTCTACATTATATTCACACCGCACATTGCCCTCAGACATGACATCTCCACTGCCTCCAGATTTCTCCTTGTTGCAACATTCACCACCCATGCTTCACATCCAAATAAGAGCATTGGTATAACTATACCCTCATACATTCCCCTCTTTGCTTCCATGGATAACATTCTTTGTCTCTACAAACTCTCAGTGCACCACTCCCCTTTTTTTCCTCATCAATTCTATAATTCACCTCATATTTCATAGACCCATCTACTGACAAGTCTGCTCCCAAATATCTGAATACATTCACTTTCTCCATTACTCTTTCCTTCCACTCTGATATCCAATCTTACATTACCTAAATTTTTTTATCCTCTTTGCCTTACGCTTTCCTATGTTCACTTTTAATTTTCTGCTTTTACATACCCTACCAAACTCATCCACCAACCTCTGCAACTTCTCTTCAGAATCTCCCAAAAGCACAATGTCATCAGCAAAAAGCAACTGTGACAACTCCCATTTTGTATTAGATTCTTTATTTTTTAATTGCACACCTCTTGCCAACACCCAAATACAGCCTCTCCTCACTTATCGATAGTTACTTTCCTAAGACCATGTCGGTAAACGAATTCGTCGCTAAGTGAGGAGCATGCTATAATGGTAATGGGTTTGAGTCAATCATCTTTGATATTGTTTTAATATCATGTTTACACCATTTATAACATTTCTGGTATATTTTTTAATGTTTATGTAGTAGTGTACTGTATATTGTGATAAACAGAATAGAGAAAATTAGCTCTAATATATATTATTTATGCATGCATACTGGTCAGAGAGCCAGTCGTAAGTCCGAGTTGTCGGTAAACGAGTACGTCGCTAAGTGAGGAGAGGCTGTATTCACTTCTCTTACAACCCATCTATAAATATACTGAACATAATCTATTATTCCATATATGCTCCTTTATTTATGTGCATTATTAAGCACATTCTTACCTGTGAATAAATGGTTTAGGAAACTGGTTAGTTGATGAATGAGACACCTGTGCAGCATTTGAGGATCTTTATTCTGGAAACATTATGCCATCCAGTGGCTTCAGTCTAATACAGAGAAAGGTGGAAGATGAGGAGTTTGAGGTAATCAGTCCCTCAGCCTGAAGTCTGTGTTCAGTCCCTCAATCTTGACAATAGTGCAGCATATTTACAAAGATGGGGCTTATTTACTGATGACAAATGAGGTTGAACAGTGGTAGGCATAGTTGCCAGCAGACAAAACTACTAGTGGAAGTAAGTTGTGTCTATATATTAATATATGACAAGTTTTGAAGAAATCCCTGCATCAAGATCTGATGTTGCTGTGTTTGACAAGATGTGAATATGCTGCACTTTTTGGTAAGTGTAGCTGAATGAAGATATGGAGAGGAGGTAGAGGCAGGGTGGAAGTGCAGTGGAGTGTAATATTGTTCTGGGTAGTGAGGAAGGTGTCTTCCTGGGTAGTGAGGAAGGTGTCTTCTTGGGTAGTGAGGAAGGTGTCTTCCTGGGTAGTGAGGAAGGTGTCTTCCTGGGTAGTGAGGAAGGTGTCTTCCTGGGTAGGTGTCGGAGTGAAGGTGTCTTCCTGGGTAGTGAGGAAGGTGTCTTCCTGGGTAGGGAAGGTGTCTTCCTGGGTAGTGAGGAAGGTGTCTTCCTGGGTGAGGAGGTGTCTTCTGGAGGAGGAAGGTGTCTTCCTGGGTAGTGAGGAAGGTGTCTTCCTGGGTAGTGAGGAAGGTGTCTTCCTGGGTAGTGAGGAAGGTGTCTTCCTGGGTAGTGAGGAAGGTGTCTTCCTGGGTAGTGAGGAAGGTGTCTTCCTGGGTAGTGAGGAAGGTGTCTTCCTGGGTAGTGAGGAAGGTGTCTTCCTGGGTAGTGGGGAAGGTGTCTTCCTGGGTAGTGAGGAAGTCGTCTTCCTGGGTAGTGAGGAAGGCGTCTTCCTGGGTAGTGAGGAAGGCGTCTTCCTGGGTAGTGAGGAAGGCGTCTTCCTGGGTAGTGGGGAAGGCGTCTTCCTGGGTAGTGAGGAAGGGTCTTCCTGGGTAGTGAGGAAGGTGCTTCCTGGAAGGCATTCTGAGTGAGGAAGACGTCTTCCTGGGAGTGGGAAGGCGTCTTCCTGGGAGTGGGGAAGGCGTCTTCCTGGGTAGTGGGAAGGCGTCTTCCTGGGTAGGGGAAGGCGTCTTCCTGGGTAGTGGGGAAGGCGCTTCCTGGGTAGTGGGGAAGGCGCTTCCTGGGAGTGGGAAGGCGTCTTTCTGGGAGTGGGAAGGCGTCTTCCTGGGTAGTGGGGAAGGCGTCTTCCTGTGTAGTGGGGAAGGCGTCTTCCTAGTGAGTGGGGAAGGCGTCTTCCTGGGCAGTGGGGAAGGCGTCTTCCTGGGAGTGGGAAGGCGTCTTCCTGGGTAGTGGGGAAGGCGTCTTCCTGGGTAGTGGGAAGGCGTCTTCCTGGGTAGTGGGGAAGGCGTCTTCCTGGGTAGTGGGGAAGGCGTCTTCCTGGGTAGTGGGGAAGGCGTCTTCCTGGGTAGTGGGGAAGGCGTCTTCCTGGGTAGTGGGGAAGGCGTCTTCCTGAGTGGTGGGGAATAATAATAATAATAATAATAATTTTTATTTGGACATGATACAAAGAATTACATTTGGTTATTGAGATTACATGAGGTGTACATGCCAAAAGCCCCTAGTATGCAGGGCATTTTGGGCAGACTTAAAATTAACTTAAAACTAGATTGTAAGAATTTTTGTAGATAGTATACAATGAGTAAAGGTGAGTATTTAAGCTATGAAATTTGAACATAGCTTTGTACTTTTGTCTTCATTATAAAATTAATTAAATCAGATTAAACAAATTAAAGCAATAATAATAATAAAATAATAAAAAGTTATGGTTGATAATTTATAAAATAAGTAAAGTTGCATATCTAAGTTTTAAAGTTTGAATATAAGTTGAACATATCAATTAATTGTAGCAATTTATTGCAGCAATGCAACTAATTGAGTGAGATAACAATTTAAAACAATTGCATTGCAGTTAGTTTACGTGGTCATTATAATATAAGTGTTGTGGGAATAATTAGCTAAGTAAGTATTATTCATAACAGGTTTTACATTCATTCATTCGTTCATTCATACATTACATTGACTTTAAAGTCAGGTTTTACGTTAAGTGATTATTCTACTTTGCTGGGAATGGTTGATATGGAGCAATTATCTTTGGGTGAGAAGGTGGTTTTTTAGCATCGTTTTGAATTGGGGTAGAGGTAGGGTTTCTTTGGCAATGACAGGTAATGAATTCCAAATTTTCGTGCCTTTTATGTGCATTGAGTTTTTACATAGTGTTAGGTGGACACGGGGAATATCGAGGAGTGATCTGTGTCTAGTGTTATGGTCATGTGTCCTGTTAAAATTAGTAAGGAGAAGTTTGAGTGGTGGGTTAATATCTGCATAGAGTGTTCTATGTATGTAATAGGCACAGTAAAAAGTATGGATGTCTTGTATGGTGAGTAAGTTTAGGTTTTTGAATATTGGTGGAGTATGTTGCCTGGAGTGAGAATTTGTTATCATTCTAACTGCTGCCTTTTGTTGTGTTATTAGTGGTCTGAGATGAGTTATTGATGTAGAGCCCCATGCGCAGATTCCATAGGTGAGGTAGGGGTAAATGAGTGAGTGATATAGGGTAAGGAGAGCTGGTTGTGGAACATAGTACCGTATCTTGGATAGTATTCCCACGGTATTTGAGACTTTCTTGATTTGTTGTATGTGTGTCTGAAATTTGAGGCCACTGTCAAGATGTATTCCTAAGAATTTTCCCTCTGTGAGTTTTGCGATAGGGGACCCGTTTATCATTATGTTAAGTGGTGCGTTTGCAGCTCTGTTCCCAAACTGGATAAAATAGGTTTTATCAATATTGAGAGTAAGTTTGTTGGTCATCATCCAGGTAGATATTTTCTGCAATTCAGTATTTGCAGTGTTGGCTAGTGTGTCTGGGCTTGGGTGAGAGATAACGTATGTAGTGTCATCTGCAAAAAGTATGGGTTTGAGTAGTTGAGATGCATTTGGTAGGTTGTTAATGTAAATGAGAAAGAGTAGTGGGCCAAGAACACTTCCCTGTGGGACCCCTACGGTAATAGTTTGCGCGGTGGAGCTAGCTCCATTTGTGTACACATATTGGTTTCTGTTGCTAAGGTATGATTTTAGGTAGTTTAAGGAGTGTCCTCTTATACCATAGTGCGATAATTTTAAGTGTAACAGATCATGGTCAACTGTATCAAAAGCTTTACGTAAATCAATGAAGATTCCCACTGGGATTTCTTTTTCTCAAGGGCGGTGTAAATTATTTCTAACATGTGTATAATGGCATCATTTGTATTTTTATTAGGCCTGAATCCAAATTGACAGTGGTTGAGTACGTTGTTGGAGGTGAGGTAGGAATATATTTGTCTATGAATTAATTTTTCAAAGATTTTGGAGAGAAGGGGTAAGTTAGATATCGGCCTGTAGTTATTCAGGTCTGCTTGATCTCCTCCCTTATGTATTGGGGTGACCCTCGCTATTTTGAGTATTGATGGGAAGGTAGAGGATTCAATGGATTTGTTAAAGTGTTGCAATAATGTTGCAATAATGAAGGCGTCTTCCTGAGTGGTGGGGAATGAAGGCGTCTTCCTGAGTGGTGGGGAATGAAGGCGTCTTCCTGAGTGGTGGGGAATGAAGGCGTCTTCCTGAGTGGTGGGGAATGAAGGCGTCTTCCTGAGTGGTGGGGAATGAAGGTGTCTTCCTGAGTGGTGGGGAATGAAGGTGTCTTCCTGAGTGGTGGGGAATGAAGGTGTCTTCCTGAGTGGTGGGGAATGAAGGTGTCTTCCTGAGTGGTGGGGAATGAAGGTGTCTTCCTGAGTGGTGGGGAATGAAGGTGTCTTCCTGAGTGGTGGGGAATGAAGGTGTCTTCCTGAGTGGTGGGGAATGAAGGTGTCTTCCTGAGTGGTGGGAATGAAGGTGTCTTCCTGAGTGGTGGGGAATGAAGGTGTCTTCCTGAGTGGTGGGGAATGAAGGTGTCTTCCTGAGTGGTGGGGAATGAAGGTGTCTTCCTGAGTGGTGGGGAATGAAGGTGTCTTCCTGAGTGGTGGGAATGAAGGTGTCTTCCTGAGTGGTGGGGAATGAAGGTGTCTTCCTGAGTGGTGGGGAATGAAGGTGTCTTCCTGAGTGGTGGGAATGAAGGTGTCTTCCTGAGTGGTGGGAATGAAGGTGTCTTCCTGAGTGGTGGGGAATGAAGGTGTCTTCCTGAGTGGTGGGGAATGAAGGTGTCTTCCTGAGTGGTGGGGAATGAAGGTGTCTTCCTGAGTGGTGGGGAATGAAGGTGTCTTCCTGAGTGGTGGGGAATGAAGGTGTCTTCCTGAGGGTGGGAATGAAGGTGTCTTCTGAGTGGTGGAATGAAGGTGTCTTCCTGAGTGGTGGGGAATGAAGGTGTCTTCCTGAGTGGTGGGGAATGAAGGTGTCTTCCTGAGTGGTGGGGAATGAAGGTGTCTTCCTGAGTGGTGGGGAATGAAGGTGTCTTCCTGAGTGGTGGGGAATGAAGGTGTCTTCCTGGGTGGTGGGGAATGAAGGTGTCTTCCTGGGTGGTGGGGAATGAAGGTGTCTTCCTGGGTGGTGGGGAATGAAGCTGTCTTCCTGGGTGGTGGGGAATGAAGGTGTCTTCATGGGTGGTGGGGAATGAAGGTGTCTTCCTGGGTGGTGGGGAATGAAGGTGTCTTCCTGGGTGGTGGGGAATGAAGGTGTCTTCCTGGGTGGTGGGGAATGAAGGTGTCTTCCTGGGTGGTGGGGAATGAAGGTGTCTTCCTGGGTGGTGGGGAATGAAGGTGTCTTCCTGGGTGGTGGGAATGAAGGTGTCTTCCTGAGTGGTGGGAATGAAGGTGTCTTCCTGAGTGGTGGGGAATGAAGGTGTCTTCCTGAGTGGTGGGGAATGAAGGTGTCTTCCTGAGTGGTGGGGAATGAAGGTGTCTTCCTGAGTGGTGGGGAATGAAGGTGTCTTCCTGAGTGGTGGGGAATGAAGGTGTCTTCCTGAGTGGTGGGGAATGAAGGTGTCTTCCTGAGTGGTGGGGAATGAAGGTGTCTTCCTGGGTGGTGGGGAATGAAGGTGTCTTCCTGGGTGGTGGGGAATGAAGGTGTCTTCCTGGGTGGTGGGGAATGAAGGTGTCTTCTTGAGTGGTGGGGAATGAAGGTGTCTTCCTGAGTGGTGGGGAATGAAGGTGTCTTCCTGGGTGGTGGGGAATGAAGGTGTCTTCCTGGGTAGTGGGGAAGGTGTCTTCCTGGGTGGTGGGGAAGGTGTCTTCCTGTTTGGTGGGGAAGGTGTCTTCCTGTTTGGTGGGGAAGGTGTCTTTCTGGGTGGTGAGGAAGCTGATGCTATTGGGACACTTGGAAACCAATTAATTTTTTTCTACTGTGCAGTCGTCCTCAGTAGATAGCCTCAGTGTGGACTTCAAAATCCTCCACTATCTATATTTTCCATGTTTTTCTGTTTACAAATGTGTGAAACAGTCATCTTTTGTACTTCTGTTTAATATTCAAAAAGCTCTATTGTTAGTCTGAGAATTGGCTACTTTAATACAGTACTATATATATATTGGTTACTGTCATTTAGATTGCTTATGCCCATTTGGTATTTTGTGAGATGCAAACTGATTTCTCCAGTAATAACAAGTTTACTCTGCTTATTTGAAGTGAGCAAACCAGTATTACTGTATGCATATAAATGGATGCAAGTTAGGTACTGTAAGTGTTTTCTGATAGGTACAGTCTTAATGAGATAGCAGTGAGCTGATAAACAAGTCCTTGAGAGAATTACTCAAATCATGTGACAGCAGTACTTGTTTGTGTGAGCCTTTAGGTGGAGAGATGTAGCAGGAAGAGTCTGGGATATACTTTTTGTGCTGTTGCTCTTTTTTAAAAGGTCGTAGTGTATATTTCACTTGCCACTCTCTCATAGTGTGGTGAGTTACTCCCATCTTCCCTTTTTCTTACTTTTTTTTTTAATACTCAGAAATATAAAAAAAATGCAAATGCAGGATATTTTTTAAAATACATATTGTGACATTTGAATGGCTATTCAGTTTATTGTTCTCTACAGTATTTTAATAAGACTATGAGATTACATAATAAGAAATTACACAGATTAATGTATAAATCTTTTGAAATTGTTGTACTAAGGATCCAGCTTTATTAACCCTTTCAGGGTCCAAACCGTAGTTCCACGCCATGAGCTGAGCTCACTCAGATAAGCTGTGAGCGGTAAATTTGGGCCTAGATATGAGTGAATACATCTATGTGGTAAGTGTGCACCACATAAAACAAATCCTGCAGCACACAGTGCATAATGAGAGAAAAACCGAGACCTTAATTTTCTATTAAAACAGCGACTTTGCAGTGTTTTTTCGTATGCTTTTTATAGTTGTATTTGCGATTTCTTGGTCTCATTTGATAGAATGGAAGATATATTACAGAAATAGAGATGATTTTGACTGGAAATGGCTTGAAACTGAGCTCAAAGTAGCGGAAATGTTAAATTTTTGCTGATGTTCAAGAATAAACAAATGACCTCACACGTCTAATACGCGCCAGCTGATGGGTCTAATATACATTCACAAATGTTGTGATATTATTTATACAATTATTACAATATTGCATAACAGTAAATCTTCCATTTTTTGGTTTGAATAAAAATTCATTATGTGAATAAAAAATCAAAATGGAATTAATTCATTTGTAAAGACTGAAAACGTAACTAATGAACAGAGGAAATGTTAGTTTAGTGCCAGGAATGCCTGCATTGTTTATTCTGCACCCTATTTTGAAATTGGAATATATTTTGAACTTTGAGTTAAATTGGCTAAATTACCAATTTCCGATCACTTTATTTTGTAGTTGAAACAGTTGACTCGGCGATTTCTTGTGCTCAATCGATAGAATGGAAGTAATACTAGGGAAATAGCTAAGAATTTGGTCAACTGGAATAATGTAATTGGCCTAAAATGGGAGTCAAAGTCGGCAAAATTGCCAATGCGTAAATATCGCTGACGCATCAAAATTCGCGAGAGCATAATTTTGTCAATTTTCCATCAAATTTCGTACTTTTTGTTTTATTACCTTCAGAAAAAGATTCTCTACCATTTCATAAGAAAAAAATAAGATTTTTTTTTTTTTTTTAAATTCTTGGACCCTGGTGCACACTTTGAAATTTGGCCTCTGGACCCTGAAAGGGTTCAACAAACCTGTGGTAATTATGTCCAAACTTACTGTCTTTAACTTTAAAATCAAGTACGTATAAAGTATTCATAAATTTAAATGTTTAATCACTCTCACTACCAAGTTGATTTGATCAGCCTCACCAAATTTTTAACTTTACTACTACAGGAGAGCAAGATACACCTTACAGTTACTGCTACATTTATAATTAATGTTACATATAATGTGATGACTCTAACACTTACACTTTCGGGGTTTTGGTCGTACTAGTACGTCTTATGCACTGGGGTTATTGACGTACTAGTACGCTTAAATTCTAGCGCCCTCAAATCAAGCAGAAACAGGCTGTTAGGCCTAGATGTGATAGAATGGGTCTGTGCGGTCAGTGTGCGCAGTATAAAAAAATTCATATGGTATTTATTGTTGTATTCTCGTTTTCTTGTTCTCATTTGATAGAATGGAAGATATATTACAGAAATAGAGATGATTTTGATTGGTTTGACAATAACAAGTACCTTGAAATTGAGCTCAAAGTAGCGAAAATGTTCGATTTTTGACGATGTTCAAGAGTAAACAAATCACACCATGCGTCCAATACACATCAACTGGCGAGTCTAATATTCATGTACAAGTGCTCTGATATTATTTATACCATTTTTACAATGATGCAGTTGTATACATAACAATAAATCTTCTATTTTTTTTGTGAGAATAAAAATTCAAAATGGAAAGCAAAAGTAATGTAAGAGGGGCCTGGAGACGTAACAAATGAACAGAGAAGATGTTATTTTAGTGCCAGGAATGTCTGTCTTGTTTATTATGGATCCTATTTTGAAATTGGCATCGTTTGAAATTTGTGTGAAATTGGCCAAATTGCCATATTCTGACCACTATTTTGGGTAGTTGAAATTGGTAAATAGGCGGTTTCTTGTACTCAATCGATAGAAGAAATGGAGTTCTAGCGAAATAGCTAAAATTTTAGTAGACTGAAACATTGGAATGTGCCGAAAATAGGGCTCAAAGTGGGCGAAATCGCGGATGCGTAAGTGTCATGGCTACCGCTAACTTCGTGAAAGCATAATTCTGTTAGTTTTCGATCAAATTTCATAATTTTTGTGGCGTTATGATCGGAAAAAGATTCTCTATCATTCCATAAGAAAAAAATAATTTTTTTTTTTTTAAATTCGTGGACCCTGAGAACGAGTTTCAGAGACCCCCCTTGGACCCCCAAAGGGTTAATTATGTTTTGGCATGGACAATTAGAAAGGTATAATATTGCGACTGGAACAATACACAAATACCTGCACATAGGATAATGAAACTTATTACAATGTTTTGATCCGACTTGGACTTCAGTCCAAGTTGGACCAAAACGTTGTCGTGCGTTTCATTCTTTTGTGTGCGGGTATTTGTGTATAGCTATTTTTTTTCATTGTGCATTGTTGGTTGCAGATGTACATGCAAATTATGAAGCACATAATTCTTTTTTCCCCTCAGACGAACTTCATACATTAACAACATCCTGAATTCTGCGAGCCCATCCTCAGTACCAGCCTCGTCTCTGAACACATCTGTTGGTACTGCTAATTCCCCAGCAGCACCCAACCACACAGCAACCATTCCTAATACAAATAATGTTTCTGCATCAGCCTCGCTGACTGCCAACCATATCATTACCACCTCTACCTCCTCCAGCAACAGTAATAACAACAATAATAATAACAATAACAATAATAATAATGACAGTGAACGTGGTGATGGAAACAAGATCAAGATTTTGCACCTGCAGAAGGAAGATAAAAAGACCCAAGGTAATATGACTTTTTGTATTTGTATTTGATCTGTCATGGTAGTCAGGTCTCTGTCCTCATGGATGCCTGACTCTCATTAAGCTTCACCATTAAAGGTTAAAATAAAATTACTGTCGTTTGGTAAATTTTCTTGCTTGCCATTTCTCCGGAGTGTGTATCAGGAGGTATATTGTAGAAAAAAAGGTGTAATATATTCCAGCATGGTATTTATAGAGCCCTTAATGCAGATAGACATCTTTCAGTAATTAAGATGCAGTTTGCATTTTTCTTTCAACAAACTGGCTGTATCCCACCAAGGCAGGGTGGCCCAAAAAACAAAACAAAAGTTTCTCTTTTTAACTTTAGTAATGTATACAGGAGAACGGGTTACTAGCCCCTTGCTCCTGGCATGTTAGTTGCCTCTAACGACATGCATGGCTTACAGAGGAAGAATTCTGTTCCACTTTCCCATGGACATGTGAGGAAATCAACAAGAACTAGTAAGAAAATAGAAAAAACCCAGAGGGGTGTGTATATATACGCTTGTACATGCATGTGTAGTGTGACCTAAATGTAAGTAGAAGTAGCAAGATGTACCTGAAATCTTGCATGTTTGAGACAAAAAAAAAAAGACACCAGCAATTATACCATAATGTAAAACAATTACAGGTTTCCGGAAGTTTTTCACTCACTTGGCAGGACGGTAGTATCTCCCTGGGCGGTTGCTGCTGCAGTTTGCATTATGGGAATTTATTAGTATCAGTAATGCATACTGTATTTCTTTAAGGATTATAATTCATGCAAATATTAGGTATGAAAAAAGGGAGGCGGTAATTTCATGCACTGGCCAGGGAGGTATAACATCGTTTAGGAGTGAAGAAGAGCAGGATGTGAGTGTGGGGGAGGTGCGTGAGGCATTACATAGAATGAAAGGGGGTAAAACAGCTGGAACTAACGGGATCATGACAGAAATGTTAAAAGCAGGGGGGGATATAGTGTTGGAGTGGTTGGTATTTTTGTTTAATGTATGAAAGAGGGGAAGGTACCTAGGGATTGGCAGAGAGCATGTATAGTTCTTTTATATAAAGGGAAGGGGGACAAAAGATATTGTAAAAATTATAGGAGAATAAGTTTACTGAGTATACCAGGTAAAGTGTACGTTAGGGTTATTGAAAGAATTAGAGGTAAAACAGAGAGTAGGATTGCAGATGAGCAAGGAGGCTTTAGAGTGGGTAGGGGATGTGCAGATCAAGTGTTTACATTGAAGCATATATGTGAACAGTATTTAGATTAAGATAGGGAAGTTTTCATTGCATTTATGGATTTAGAAAATTCGTATGATAGAGTGAATAGGGGAGCAATGTGGCAGATGTTGCAAGTGTATTGAATAGGTAGTAAATTACTGAATGCTGTAAAGAGTTTTTATGAGGATAGTGAGGCTCATGTTAGGGTATGTAGGAGAAAGGGAGATTACTTCCCAGTAAAAGTAGATCTTAGACAGGGATGTGTAATGTCACCATGGTTGTTTAATATATTTATAGATGGGGTTGTAAAAGAAGTAAATGCTAGGGTGTTGGGGAGAGGGGTGGGATTAAATTATGGGAAATCAAATGCAAAATGGGAGTTGACAGGTACTTGTTGCTGATGATACTGTGCTTATGGGAGATTCTGAAGAAAAGTTGCCAAGGTTAGTGGATGAGTTTGGGAGGGTGTGTAAAGGTAGAAAATTGAAAGTGAGCATAGATAAGAGTAAGGTGGTGAGGGTATCAAATGATTTAAATAAAGAAAAATTGGATATCACATTGTAGAGAGGGATTATGGAAGAAGTGAATGTTTTCAGATATTTGGGAGTTGACTTGTCAGCAGATGGGTTTATGAAGGATGAGGCTAACCATAGAATTAAGGAAGGAAAAAAAGTGAGTGGTGCGTTGAGGTATCTGTGGAGACAAAAAACATTATCCATGGAGGCAAAGAAGGGAATGTACGAAAGTATAGTCGTACCAGCACTCTTATATGAGTGTGAAGCATAGGTTGCAAATGCTGCAACGAGGAGGCGGCTGGAGGCAGTGGAGATGTTCTGTCTAAGGGCAATATGTGGTGTAAATATTATACAGAAAATTTGGAGTGTGGAAATTAGGAGGAGGTGTGGAGTTACTAAAAGTATTTCAGAGGGCTGAAGAGGGGTTATTGAGGTGGTTTGGTCATTTAGAGAGAATGGATCAAAGTAGAATGACTTGGAGAGCGTATAAATCTGTGAGGGAAGGAAGGCGGGGTAGGGGTCGTCCTTGATAAGGTTGGAGGGAGGGGGTAAAGGAGGTTTTGTGGGCGAGGGGCTTGGACTTCCTGCAAGCATGTGTGAGCGTGTTAGATAGTAGTGAATGGAGACGAATGGTTTTTGGGACCTGACGAGCTGTTTGAGTGCGAGTGCTTCTGCAAAGACAGTGATTATGTTTGAGTGAGGTGAAAATGTTGAATGATGATGAAAGTATTTTCTTTTGGGGATTTTCTTTCTTTTTGGGTCACCCTGCCTCGGTGGAAGACGGCCGACGTGTTAAAAAAAAAATAGGTATGAATAGTGATACCTACTTTTATGACGATCTGTTGGAGTGTGAGCAGGGTAACATTTTGTGAAGGGATTCAGGAAAAACAGTTAATTGATTTAGTTGGACTTGAGTCCTGGAAATGGGAAGTACAATGCTTGCACTTTAAAGGAGGGGTCTGGGATAGTGACAGCTGGGAGGGACTATTCTCAGCTGTCGTATCTGAGCGCCTCTGCGAAGACAGTGATTATGTATGAGTGTGGTGAAAGTGTTGAATGATGATGAAAGTATTTTCTTTTTGGGTATTTTTTCTTTCTTTTTGGGTCACCCTGCCTCGGTGGGAGACAGCTGACTTGTTGAAAAAAAAAAAAATCATGCAGAAGGGTTGCCTAATATTTTCACAAGAAAAATGTTAGGTAGGTTGGTAGACAGCAACCGCCCAGGGAGGTACTACCGTCCTGCCAAGTGAGTGTAAAACGAAAGCCTGTATTTGTTTTACATGATGGTAGGATTGCTGGTGTCTTTTTTCTGTCTCATAAACATGCAAGATTTCAGGTATGTCTTGTTACTTCTACTTACACTTAGGTCACACTACACATTCATGTACAAGCATATGTATATACACACACCCCTCTGGGTTTTCTTCTATTTTCTTACTAGTTCTTGTTCTTATTTCCTCTTATCTCCATGGGGAAGTGGAACAGAATTCTTCCTCCGTAAGCCATGCGTGTCGTAAGAGGCGACTAAAATGTCGGGTGCAAGGGGCTAGTAACCCCTTCTCCTGTATATATTACTAAATGTAAAAGGAGAAACTTTCGTTTTTTCTTTTGGGCCACCCTGCTTCGGTGGGAGACGGCCGACGTGTTGAAAGAAGAAAAGATATTGCATTTTTTCTATATCTATCTATCGGTAAAATACAGTGGACCCCCGAGTTTCGTAAACCCCGGAAATCGTACATTTATGTAAGTATAATATTGTAAGTGCTTGTGGAAAAGTATTTTTGGGGGTCTGAAATAGACTAACCTACGTGACATTTTTCCTTAAGGGAGTAAATTCGTTCGGTAATGGCACTTGAGCAGACTTCAAGAGTGAAGTTTTTACGAAACTCGGGGGTCCACTGTACATAGGTTTCTTAGTCTCATGTGACTAGATTCTGCTCTTAAAAATCTCGCTCCTATTAATGTCATGAATATATTGAAATTACACTCATGTAATGTACAGTAGAAGTTTTTTCCAGCCAATAATCTTTAGATATTTTTATGGAATAATAAAAATAATAATGGTGATGGAGTGAGTTATGGCAAAAGTTTCTTCTTTTTTCTGGTCTCACTACCTTAGTGGGAGACAGACGGTGTGGTAAAGAAATAATAACTAATAATGTTCATATGCTTAAAATACATAAATTAATGTTTGAAGTGCGCTTTGATGACAGTGTTTCACTTACTCTTGGGTCGTTATTAGCTAAGATGTTTCTTGAAATTATAGTTGAGGTTTTCAGAGTAGGGAATTGTGAGTGGGGCATTCAGTGAGTTGCAGTCTTACATCAGTGTTTATTCATCTTTGTCTTGACAGCGAAGTGTGCCTGAGATGCAATGATCCTGTGGGAGATTGAATGTGGGTGGATGGATGGATGGATGGATGGATGATCATGTTTCATGAGGGATCAATCTGTAGTTCCATTATGTTCAAGGGCTTCTATCTTCTATTATATTCCAGTACACTTCTCCCCCCACTCCTACACTTACACCCCCATTCCTATATGTATACCCCCACTCCTACACGTACACCCCCACTCCTACTTTTTCTACACTCCAAGGCATTCCTCAAACTGTGACCATGTACACACAGTCACACACAATTTTGGTTTCTCTGTTTCATTCCTCTTCTTATTTCCTCTTTATCTCCATTCTTCCTTTCTCTTGTTCTGATTACCCTCCTCCCCACTCCTCTACCCTCAGTCCCACGCCTCTACCTTCCTTCCCACTTCTCTATCCTTAGTCCCTCTCCCTATACCTGGGGATCTGTTGTTTTTAATTCAGTATAATGTCTGCCTTGTGGGTGCTCAGATGTTGAGTGCAGTAGTGGGACTCCAGTGTTCCAGTTACAAATAATGTAACATTCCTCTACAGTACTGTACTCCAATTAATCTTACTCTGTATCACAACTTAACTTTATTGTTTCCCGAATAGTTATAAAAGTGACAGGAAGCAATGAGAATTAGTTTGTGGTGCAAGGTTGCACTGAGTTGTTGAAGTGTATGTGGCAGCTATTATGTGGTGTTATTAATATCTTCATTGTAGTGTATTTTTATACAATTGTAATATTCTATAAACTGATGACTGTATTTGAAAATTTTATTATATAATGTTTTTTTTTTTTTTTTTTATTATTAACACATCGGCCGATTCCCACCAAGGCAGGGTGGCCCGAAAAAGAAAAACTTTCATCATCATTCACTCCATCACTGTCTTGCCAGAAGGGTGCTTTACACTACAGTTATAAAACTGCAACATTAACACCCCTCCTTCAGAGTGCCGGCACTGTACTTCCCATCTCCAGAACTCAAGTCCGGCCTCCCGGTTTCCCTGAATCCCTTCATAAAAGTTCTTGACTCTGTCTCTTAGCTTCTTCCTTGCCAGATTCACACATTCCTAGCCTTGTGGGTCCTATCATACCTGTTCTCAAAACTATATAGAGTCTGCCTCCTCCACTTCTTCATTGAGGTCATTCCATTTCCTGACCACCCTGAGACTGAAGTAATACTTCCTGACATCCCTGTGGCTCATCTGTGACTTTAACTTCCAACTGTGTCCCTGAGTACCTGTTTCCCACTTCTTAAGCAGCTTTACCCTGTCTGCCCTATTAATTCCTCTGAGTATTTTGTATGTTATGTCTTGCCTGGGTGTTTTGTCCACAGAGTTGTTAAATTCAATTCCTTTACTATATAGCTTGTATCCCTTAGCTCTGGAACTAGTTTCTTGCATACTTCTGCACTTTTCCAGTTTTCTAACATGCTTCCTCAGGTGTAGGTTGCAAGATGGGCTTGACACATGTTGTATAAAGTACTCAGAATAACTCCCACTCTCAACACACCATACACCATCACTCCATTTAAGACAGGCAGGCAAGCAGATAGATCACAGCAGACAGGGCAAGGTGGGTGGATGTTTGTCATAGATAGATTGATGACAGTCTTAACAATTGACCTGCAATCAACTGTACATAATACAAAGTCAACGATGTATACTACACCAAATTGGTAGAGAAATTGTCGTGATCTTGGATAGTGAGATTCTCCAACATTATCACTCCTAGATCCTTCACATTAGTTTTTTGCTCTGTTGCATGTTGGAATTTATTTTATACTCCGATCCGATTTTTATTTCCTCGAGTTTTTCATTGAACTTTGTATTGTTCTGTGAGGCCCATTTAAAGACTTAGTTAATGTCCACTTGGAGATTTGCAGTGTCCTCAATGGATGATACTGTCATGCAAATTTTGGTATCATGAGCAAAGGAGGACACAATGCTGTGTCAGATATGAGGATGAGGAAAAGGATGGGACCGAGTACTGTACCTTGTGGAGCAGAGCTTTTCACTGTAGCTGCCTCTGACTTTATGCTGTATATTATTACTGTGTTCTTTTTGTTAGGAAGTTGTAGGGATCTACCTTCTTTTCCTGTTATTCCTTTATCATGCATTTTGTTTGCTATTACACTATGATTGCACTTGTCAAAGGCTTTTGCAAAGTCTGTGTATACACTGTACTACATCTGCAATTTGTTTGTCTTCCAGTGCATCCAAGACCATGTCAAAGTGATCCTTTAGTTGTGAGAGGCAGGAGCGACCTGTTCTAAACCCATGCTGCCCTTGGCTGTGCAATTGTTGGGTATCCAAGTGGTTGGCAATCTTGCTTCTTAGAAACCTTTTGAAGGGTTTTATGATGTGGGATGTTAGTGCTATCGGTTTGTAATTGTTTGCAATTGCTTTTCTGCCATCTTTGTGGAGTGGGGCTATATCTATTGTTTTTAGTGACTGGGATGATCCCTGTGTCTGTGCTCCCTCTCCATAGAATATTTAAGGCATGTGAAAGGGGTTTAAGCCAACTGGGAAAGTACCATTGATGTAAATTTATACCAGAATTCTAGGGCCTCCAAAATAGTCCCGATTGGCATTCTGTTGTTTTAAAAATTGGTTAGACAGATACAAGAGTGGGTGTGAGCTGGACCTGACTGGCTTGTGCTAGTGGGTCTGATGCAGTGCTCCATCCTTTGGCCAGTTGCTTGGGCCAGTAAGTGGCTTGGACCTGTCTAGCATGGGCTAGTAGGCCTGCTGCAGTGCTCCTTTCTTATGTTTTTATTAATATAGTGGTACCAACACTGTTGTGTGGGTGTGAAGCATGGATTTTGAATGTTGCAGTGAGAAGGCTGGAGGCAGTGGAGATGTCATGTTTGAAGGCAGTGTGGTGTGAATATTATGCATAAAATTCAGAGTATGGAGAAAAAATAAGTTGACAAGGAGGGCATATAAATTTGGAGTGGAGGGAAGGAAGGGTAGGGGGTCATCCTAGGAAAGGAGATTTTGAATTCTAGGGGTTTGGACATCCAAAAGGCTTGAATGAGTAGAAGAAAGTGGTTTTTATTATTGATATGATGTTGGAATGTCAGCAACATAACATTAATGAAAGTATTCAGGAAAAAACCAGTTAGACTGACTTGAGTCCTGGAGTTGGGAAGTACACTCTAACACTCTGAAGGAGGGGTGGAGGACGTTGTGGTTTGGTGGGGTCATTTGAACTGTTATATCAGTGTATTTCTGGCAAGACAGTGATTGAGTGAGTGACAGTTAAGGTGTTTTCTTTGTCTGGTCATCTACTTCAGCTAGAGATGGCTCAGGTGTTAAGAAAACGCTTCAAATGCCACAAATTAGGCAGTATTATCATTAAATATTTGCTTTTATCGTGGATATTTTTATCAGCCACTTTTTCAGTATATAATTTTTATAAATACGTACAAATGCAACCATTTTTCATTTTTAAAGATAATGTAAGTGGCAATATTAACTTCGGAGGCCGACCAGTTGGACGAAGCAAACCTGCAACCAATGGTCGGAATGATAGAACAGATCGCAACAGAGAGCCTCAGTCCAAGCGCCTTCCCAGGAAACGAAAGTATACATCACTTAACCAGTCTGGTTCAGGTATGATCAAGTGAATAATACATCTTAATTTTTCTTAAAATTTAAGTGTTTTTTTTATTTTAATGGCAAAAGCTTTTTTATAAGGAAGGTAGACAACATAGGAAGGGAGAGAAGTAAATAACAGGAAAAAAGGAGGCAAAAAGAATGAGTTATTAATAAATTTATGAGGATTTTAACCTTTACAGGCGTGCTATATTTGATTCTCCATGAGGTATTTAAGGGCGCTAAAATAAATAAACTTGACAAATGAACACAAATAAATATGTCTAGAATTGTTATATTATCAGATATAGGTCAAATTTAGTGTCTCAAATTTGATGCGTGGCCTGTAAAGGGTTAAATAGCAGTGGAACCTTGGTTTTTGTATGCCCTAGTTTGTATGTAAAACTATAAGGAGAGGAGAAATTTTAGGTAATCAGTCCCTCAGCCTGGAATCGATGTGTTCAGTCCATCACTCTTGTACAAGAGTGACGGACTGAACACATTGATTCCAGGCTGAGGGACTGATTACCTCAAACTCCTCCTCTCCTTACCCATTTCTACTTTGTATTGGACTGATGAAGCTGCTGTGTGGCAAAACAATTCTTTAACAAAGATTCCCATATGTTGCATAAGTGTCTCAATCTTCAACTTCTTGGTTTTCAAACCAATTATTACAAAACTATAGTTATTCTCTATAAAATGTATTTTTTGTTAATATTCCCCATAGGAAATAATGTAAATCCAATTAATCCATTCCAGACACCCAAAAATATTAACAAAAAATACATTTTATAGAGAATAACTATAGTTTTACATACAAACTAGGGCATACGAAAACCGAGGTTCCACTGTATATATAAATAAGGTGTAGAGAAACCAATGGAACAGATGGATCTGTCCACAAAGAAAGTGGCAAGGTGTTACATATAAAGGTGGTGTTGGATACAGTAGGACAATATTTTGAGAAATTCTTGCATGAAGATGATAAGAGGCAGAAATTTCACATTAGGGTTCAGAAGGAATGAGATCTAATAGAATGAATGAAGAGCCAGAAGTGAATAAAGCAGTAAGCAATTTAAAACTGTCATATGCAACAAAAGTGGATGGAGTCTAACTGAGATGATTAATACAGATATTATACATATATGATCAGTGTATGGATGAATGAGGGAAGATGGTTCAAAAATTGGCAGAGCTTGTGTTGCCTTGTAATGAATATGGAAGGAAAACTGGAATGTGTTTAAGAATTACTTTATGTTCATGAAAAATGGTAAATTTTTTGGGTAATAAAGCATTACACAGCAAAGGTGAGAGAGAGGGCAGGAAAAGACGTGGCAATGTTTAGGAAAGAGCATTGACTGAAGGGATGTGGGTTACAGGTTTGGAATACTAAGTAAAATATATGACAGTATTGCAATTGATAGGGTGATTGGGAAGGCAAGAAAAGAGTAAATTTAGATTGGGAATGTGTGTTAAAACAGTCTTGACATTGAAGCATACAAATGAGCAATACACAAGATAAAAACTGTTGTATTCATAGCTTTGAGAAAGTTGTATGAGAGGATGGACTGATCAGTAGTCCATAATGTAAAAATATTAATGTAAAAATATCATCTTTGTCTGCAGAGCTTGTAGTGCAGGGTTGGGCATTGGCAGTGCAGTGGGTTGGGTTGGTGGTGCAGGCAGTGGTGTGGCTTGGAAATCTTGCAACAGATGTGGTGGTCATGAGCTCACGTCTTTTTCTTCACCTTATTATGCTGATGTGGGTCAGATTCTTGGAGTACTGGGTCACTATCAAGAATGCGGCACGTCACTACTGGAGCAGATTTTCGACCTTCTGGAAAAGTAACAAGGAAGAAAAGAAGATACCTGGTAAAGTGCATTTACTTCGCTCACTCCACTATAAATTTCCCATAAATCGATAATTTGGCTAGTCTTTCAGAATTCATCAAATTCCACTTTTAAAACAAGAGTCCAAAATGAACATTGTAGGCATTCCAGCCACTAAAGCAACTGATCTTCTGTTCATTAATCACACTCCCAGGCCTCTCCTATATAACACTTGGCTTCCATTTTTAACCCATCACACAAAAAATTGAAGTTTTGTCCTATTTCTCAGATAAAATACATCCAAGAATGATTGGTCGTGGTTTAGGCTATCGCAGCAATTGAAACAGACCTAATAAAACACCCATAAAACTGATCAGAGGGGTGAAGGATGGCCCCCTACCCTTCCTCTGGAAAATTGCCAAAAATCAAATATTTCTGCTACTTTGAGCCCTATTTAACTTCTGGTCCTGACCCAAATTGTCTCTGCTTCCTAGTAGAGATGATTTGGGTCAATTAACACCAAGAATCAGCCAATAAAACCCCAAAAACCACCCTAGAAATTGCTTCAAATTTGCTACTTTAAATCAAACACAAGGTCAGAGCTTTGATTTTCCCATCTTGTACTATGTGTAGCAGGATTTTTATACTGTGCATACATACATCCATTCTCTCATATCTAGGCCAAAATTTACCAATCACAGGACATTTGAGGGAGCTTTGCTTAAAATGTAGAACTGAAAGGGTTAAGTCCTGATAATTGATTTCCCTGAATCCCTTTATAAATGCTTCCCACAGCACTTTAACTCCCCAAAATTAATATCTCTGCTCACCCAGATTTGATATGTTTATATTTGCCTGCTAGGAAGCTCTTACCACTTGAAAGCTTCACACCCTACCTCTTAGGATGACTCCTGTTCTCTACTTTCATCCCAGATGTATACATCTTGGTCATATCAACCTGCTCCATCTTCTTTAAATGCCCAAACCACCTCAACCTCTTTCTGTGCCCTGAATAATGCTTTTCTTGAAAAATACTTTTCAATGATCCAAATTTTTTACATAAAATTCACTCCACACGTTGCTCTCAAACATCACATCTCCACTGCCTATAGCCTCCTTGCTGGAATTTTGAAATCCTATGCTTCACCCATATAAATAAAAGTACTTTCATTTTCATTATGGAATTGATATTGGGTAATTGTTTATACAGTATATGAATTAAAAATTCTCTCCATAGGTCGAGAAAAAAAGCTTCCAAGAGGACTAGAATGCAACATATCATTGCCAACTACGGGTGATGAAGCTATGAAACGTCTCTTGGCATGTAAAGGAAAAGATCCGTATAGTATTTTGGGCGTAGCTCAAGAATGTACAGATGAAGACATCAAGAAGTACTATAAACGACAAGCATTTCTTGTGCATCCTGACAAAAATAAACAGCCAGGGGCTGAAGAGGCCTTTAAGATCTTAGCTCATGCCTTTGAGATAATAGGGGAACCAGTAAGTGTACTAAAATGTTTATTTTAGTTTTAATATTATTTTTTTTTTTCTCTCAACAAGTCGGCCGTCTCCCACCGAGGCAGGGTGACCCAAAAAGAAAGAAAATCCCCAAAAAGAAAATACTTTCATCATCATTCAACACTTTCACCACACTCATACATAATCACTGTCTTTGCAGAGGAGCTCAGATACGACAGCTGAGAATTGTCCCTCCCAGCTGTCACTATCCCAGACCCCTCCTTTAAAGTGCAGGCATTGTACTTCCCATTTCCAGGACTCAAGTCCAACTAAATCAATTAACTGGTTTCCCTGAATCCCTTCACAAAATGTTACCCTGCTCACACTCCAACAGATCGTCATGTCCCAAAAACCATTCATCTCCATTCACTCCTATCTAACACGCTCACACATGCTTGCTAGAAGTCCAAGCCCCTCGCCGACAAAACCTCCTTTACCCCCTCCCTCCAACCTTTTCTAGGACGACCCCTACCCCGCCTTCCTTTCCCTACAGATTTATACGCTCTCCAAGTCATTCTACTTTGATCCATTCTCTCTAAATGACCAAACCACCTCAACAACCCCTCTTCAGCCCTCTGACAAATACTTTTAGTAACTCCACACCTTCTCCTAATTTCCACATTCCGAATTTTCTGCATAATATTTACACCACACATTGCCCTTAGACAGGACATCTCCACTGCCTCCAGCCTCCTCCTCGCTGCAGCATTTGCAACCCATGCTTCACACCCATATAAGAGTGTTGGTACCACCTTACTTTCGTACATTCCCTTCTTTGCCTCCATGGATAACGTTTTTTGTCTAAACAGATACCTCGACGCACCACTCACCTTTTTTCCTTCATCAATTCTATGGTTAATATTATATTCATAATATTAACATTAAAATGGTAGGAGTCATACAATGCCTAAGGAACAGGAAGCAGTCAGGCTTGATCCAAGGAAGGTAAGGGTAGCTCCAATTCTTTGGATCAAAAACCCTTCACTAGCAATCAGAATTGATATAAGTATACAGTGGACCCTCGGTTTTCGTTCACCTCTAAACTCGAACAATTATGTAAGTGTATTTTCGTAAGTGCTTTTGTAAGTGTATTTTTGGGGGTCTGAAACAACTAATCTGATTTACATTTGTCCTTATGGGAACAAATTCGTTTGGTAACGGCACTCAAACAGCATTCTGGAAAGAATTTTCAACGAAAACTGAGGGTCCACTGTATAGGTAAAGGAAGTGATTTAGAAAGGAAATGTAAATTAGGAAAAGTTATGAAAAGGCTTTGAGTTACTTGAAATAGTGTCCATTGCTTTCATAATGTGATGGCTTAGGTGATATGGCATCTTAGCTGGTGAACTCTCCTCCCAGACAAAGCATGGCTGGAAGATGTATTGTTATAATAATACACAGTCGAACCCTCAAATTTTATCCATTTAATGTTGGAATCAAATCTTCCAAATTTTGGTTCTTCTGTACGTGGTTATAGAGGGTAAACTTATAATTGGTAACTTTTTTAGTTATACCAAATTTCTTATGCTTTCCAGGAACGACGACATGAATATGATGCTCGTCTTGCAGAAGAAGTGCAATTAGAGGGTGCGTGGGGAGAATTGGCATCTCTTTTGACCCGACTTCAAGAAAAGCTGGATGAAGCAGCCAATACCATACGCTGTACTAATTGTAACAAGAGGCATCGTCGTGTCAAACTTTCTAGGCCTATATATGCAGCCAGACATTGTGCTGAGTGTCAGATACACCATGCAGCTAGAGAGGTGGGATGAAGTAGTGGTCTTCCTGCTAGATAGAACATATAATGTGAAACACCTTTCTTTCTTCTACCTTTCCTCCTATTGTATCTCCTTTACCTGAGGGTAACTCCATGTTTCTCTAAATTCTCTGAGAAATGTTATAGTGGTGATTGTTATTAACCCTTTCAGGGTCTGTGCCGTAGTTCTACGTCATGAGCTCAGCTCACTCAGATAAGCTTTGAGCGGTAAATTTGGGCATAGATATGAGAGAATACATCTATGTGGTAAGTGTGCACCACATAAAACAAATCCTGCAGCACACAGTGCATAATGAAAGAAAAAACTGAAACAGTAATTTTCGATTAAAACATTGACTTTGCAGTGTTTTTTCTTGGTCTCATTTGATAGAATGGAAGATATATTACAGATATAGAGATGATTTTGATTGGTTTTAGTACTGTAAATGGCTTGAAACTGAGCTCAAAGTAGCAGAAATGTTAAATTTTTGCCAATGTTCAAGAGTAAACAAATGACCTCACACATCTAATACGTGCCAGCTGGTGGGTCTAATATACATTCACAAATGTGGTGATATTATTTGTACAATTATTACAATATTGCATAACAGTAAATCTTACATTTTTTGGTTTGAATAAAAATTCATTATGTGAATAAAAAATGAAAATGGAATTAATTTGTAAAGACTGAAGACGTAACTAATGAACAGAGGAAATGTTAGTTTAGTGCCAGGAATGCCTGCATTATTTATTATGCACCCTATTTTGAAATTGGAATATTTTGAACTTTGAGTTAAATTGGCTAAATTACCAATTTCCAATCACTTTATTTTGTAGTTGAAACAGTTGCTTGGGCGATTTCTTGTGCTCAATCAATAGAATAGAAGTAATACTAGTGAAATAGCTAAGAATTTGGTCGACTGGAATAATGTAATTGGCCTAAAATGGGAGTCAAAGTCGGCAAAATCGCCAATGCGTAAATATCGCTGACACATAAAAATTCGCGAGAGCATAATTTCGTCAATTTTCAATCATATTTTGTACTTTTTGTTTTATTACCTTCAGAAAAAGATTCTCTACCATTTCATAAGAATTTTTTTTTTTTTTTTTAAATTCTTGGACATTGGCGTACCCCTTCCAAAAATGGCCTTGGACCCTGAAAGGGTTAATACAACAGAGCTTATGTATTCATGGGGGTTACATTCCCAGAGACTGTGATTAAGAAGAAAAATTCAACTAAAGTACTTACGAGCACTGAAGCAGAGGAAGGGGGAGTTTTGATAAATATGGCAATGAATGCTGACTACCTCCCTCCCTTAACCCTTTCGGGGTTTTGGTCGTACTAGTATGGCTTACGCCCTGGGGTTATTGACGTACTAGTACGCCTAAATTCTAGTGCCCTCAAATCAAGCAGAAACAGGCTGTTAGGCCTAGATGTGATAGAATGGGTCTGTGCGGTCAGTGTGTGCAGTATAAAAAAATTCCTGCACCACACAGTGCATAATGAGGAAAAAAAAACTGACCATGTTTTTGGTTTAAAACAGCGACTTTGCAGTCTATTTTCGTATGGTATTTATGCTTGTAGTCTCGTTTTCTTAGTCTCATTTTGTGAAATTAAGACACATGTGCAACATCTGGGTATCTTTATAGTAAACGTTTCGCCATCCAGTGGCTTTATCAATACAAAATTCTAGGACATAATATGAAGAGTAGAACTATAATACAAAAGATGAGTTGGTGTGTTCACCACCATAGGTCTGGAGAATATGAAGTTCAGGCAATGAGGCTTCTCCTTAAATAGGCGACAGCTAAAGGGACGGGTAGGAGATGGAGGCATTGTCACTGGTAGGCGGAGTTCCCCAGTGGAAGTAGGTCATACCCAAATAGATGGGTTAGTTGTAGTAGTAGTCGTATCCTTGAAGAAGGTTATGTGCAGATCCTCAGAATCAAGACTCCATGATGTTGCAGTGTCTGACAAGTTGTACAAGAATGGTATACAATACCGACAATCTTTTGTATTATAGTTCTACTCTTCATATTATGTCCTAGAATTTTGTATTGATAAAGCCACTGGATGGCGAAACGTTTACTATAAAGATACCCAGATGTTGCACATGTGTCTTAATTTCACATTGTCGGTATTGTATACCATTCTTGTACAAATAGTCTCATTTTATAGAATAGATGATATATTACAGAAATAGAGATAATTTTGACTGGTTTCACGATGACTAAGTACAGTGGACCCCCGAGCAATGAAAAAACTTCATTCCAGAAGCCTGCTCAAGTGCCATTACCGAACGAATTTACTCCCTTAAGGAATAATGTCACACATAGGTTAGTCTATTTCAGGCCCCCAAAAATACACTTCCACAAGCACTTACAATATTATACTTACGTAATTGTACGATTTACGGGGTGTTCGTTACTCAGGGGACCACCCTTGAAACTGAGCGCAAAGTAACGAAAATGTTCGATTTTAGCCGATGCTCAAGAGTAAACAAATCACACCATGCGTCCAATACACATCAACTGGAGAGTTTAATATTCTTGCACAAGTGCGCTGATATTATTTATATCATTTTTACAATGTTGCAGTTGTATACATAACAGTAAATCTTCTATTTTTTGTGAGAATAAAAATTCAAAATGGAAAGCAAAAGTAATGTAAGAGGGGCCTGGAGACGTGACTAATGAACAGAGATGTTATTTTAGTGCCAGGAATGTCTGCCTTGTTTATTATGGACCCTATTTTGAAATTGGCATCGTTTGAAATTTGTGTGAAATTGGCCAAATTGCCATTTTCTGACCACTATTTTGGGTAGTTGAAATTGGTAAATAGGCGGTTTCTTGTACTCAATCGATAGAAGAAATGGAGTTCTAGCGAAATATCTATAATTTTAGTAGACTGAAACATTGGAATTTGCCGAAAATAGGGCTCAAAGTGAGCGAAATCGTCGATGCGTAAATGTCATGGATACCGCTAACTTCACGAAAGCATAATTCCGTTAGTTTTCGATCAAATTTCATAATTTTTGTGGCGTTATGATTGGAAAAAGATTCTCTATCATTTCATAAGAAATTTTTTTTTTTTTGAAATTCATGGACCCTGAGAATGAGTTTCAGAGAGACCCCTTGGACCCCCAAAGGGTTAAATAAACTACATTAGAGTGTTCTCATGCATACATCATAATGTGTAGAGAAGGGAGTTAAATTGTGGTGGTACCATTGACATGGTTGATGGTAGTGTTGGTCAACATGTCTAACTAGATATTCCTATACATTCCATTTATTTATCAAGTATGGTTGCACATAAAACTCATAATATGTTAACCCTTTGACTGTCGGAGACCCCTTTCTGAAACTGTCATTCTATGTCGGGAAATATTCGAAAAAAAAAAAAAATATTTTTTCTTATCAAAATGTTAGGATTATTTTGCTGATTGTTTTAAGCCTAAAAAAAATTTTTTGCCATCAGTACTTACCGAGATATGGAGGCGTAAAGTTGGCACAATTTGAGCTGCGTATGGCAACATCGGCGAATTCCGCTGACTCGGTAAACTTCTGTTTACTTCCATTCGTAGATTTCTTGTTTTTTTCACTATTTTCTTTTTTTATGTAACTTATGTGGCCTGTGAGACCACAGTAAGGTGCAATGTATATATATACACTCGTTGTTTGCACCACAATAACTTCACAAACAATGGTATGTTTATATTGTTTACAAAACTGTTTACACAAACAAACACCGACAAAAAATGTTCATTACTATTGTTCTATAATATATATACATATGTACACTCACTGAACACTTTCCTAGAACTCCTGCAGCTTGTGGAACTCTTTGAAACATGGGTATAAGCACAGTGGTACTTTACACTCCTCACACAAAACGAGTGTCTCTTCGTGTTTGTGGGCGTTTTGTGGAATGTTTACAGACAAAACACCTCTTCTGAGCATTTTTCTTGAGAGTAGTAGCAGGCACTTGTATGGGGTAGTGATCACCAGGCCTCATACGAGAGGGCATGTGTTGATAATTTCGTGGGCGCTGGTCTATTGCAGGTGTTGCTCCTTGGTACTTGAATATTATTTGTCTGATGACTGACAAACAAAATTCACCATATTTGGGTTTGTTGTTGGTCTTCAACTTGTACATGTTATAAGCATTCAGCATGGAAATGTCAAGAAGATGGAAAAAGAGTTTTATGTACCACTTATAACTTTTGCGTACACAATCAGCAAACCCAATCTGCATGTCACATTTATCCACTAAGCGCATATTGAGGTTGTAGTCCATCACAGCTGCAGGTTTTAGAATGGGTTCATTGGTCTCTCTATTCTGTCTTCCACTATCTACCATTTCATGTCTGTGAACTGATGTCAACAATGTGACATCACGTTTGTCTTGCCACCGAAATGCCATGATATCATTGGCAGCAAACACCTGCACTTCACCTCTACGAGTGCCAGCGTCAAACCTAGGCATATGTTTACGATTTGCACGCACTGTGCCACACAAGTCTGTCATGTTCACTCGCAAGAAATCACTGAGTAAAGGGCTCGTGTACCAGTTATCAGTATATAATATATGCCCCTTACCAAGATATGGTTCCATCATTGTTCTAACCACATCACCAGAGATACCCAAAACTTCATGGTATCTCTCAATGTATTACTGCCAGTGTACACAATTAGATCCAGAACCAGACCACTTTTGCAATCACACAGTACAAATAACTTTATACCAAAGCGTTTCCTCTTGCTTGGTATATACTGCTTGAATGACAGTCTGCCTTTGAACAAAATCAAAGACTCATCAATAACAAGCTTCCTGAAGGGATAAAAATACATACAACACTTTTGTTTCAGGTACATGAACACATTCCTGATCTTATATAACCTGTCGTTTCTGTCAGGCCTTGTTTTATCAGAAAAGTGAAGCATACGCAACAGTATCAAAAAACGATTCACTGGTATAATATCACTAAAACCTGGGGTTGAAATCAGGCGTTCTGTCGACCAGTATGTGGTGACAGTGTGCTTATAAACATGTGGCATAAGCATTATTGTGGCAAAGAACAAGTACATCTCTGCCACAGTTGTGTCCTTCCACTGGTGTAGCCGTGAATTTGGTGAAAGAAGTGTGTTTGCCATGGTGTACTCATAGTATGTGTTGCTTTCCCTGACAATAATGTCCATCAGGGGTTCATCAAGAATAACTCAAAGCATTCCAGTTCAGTAGCATTGTTCCCAAGTGTACACGATGGCCGTATTCCACTTTGTGCTTCATCAAAGTCATGGGGATTGGGAACAAAATTGTCACCTTGCTGCCAATCCCAGATGCGGTCTGCTGGTGCGTACTGGATATTGACAGGTGGTTGTGGTTGTGCAGGTTGTGGTTGTGCAGGTTGTGGCTGTGCAGGTTGTGGTTGTGCAGGTTGTGGAAGTGTGGGGGTGGTTGATGGTGGTGTGCTGAGTTAGCAGCGTGGGTAGCAGCGTGGCCCGCTCGTGGTGGCACATGACTCATGCCACCGCCAACACCACCACCTGCCCCACGCACATTACGCATCCCCATTGTAACAATATCGTCATCTTCATTATCAATTATTGGTGTAGGGCCAAGAGATGTACTCGAGATTTACTCCTTTTCCTTGGAATAGCATATGGCACACTACCAGAACGCATGTTGCGTCGTACATACTGCCGCTTCACTGGAGAATAATCTCCCTCACTGTCGCCACTAGAACTGCTTTCAATAACTTTGAAATCACTGTCATCATCCTTACACTGCTCACATCAGAGTCTTCTACACGGGAAATAGTTTCCTCTTTCGTTCTCGTACAGGTGAACGTGAATGAGACGGCCCAGCACCAGAGGTGGAAGGCTGTGGGTCATCTGGGTTTTCATCACTAATTATGTTATCCTGGGCACTGCTTTCGGTCACACCCTCTTGAAAACCATGGAATTCACTTTCACTGGCACTTCCATCGCTGTTAGAACTATCACTTGGGAAGAGAAGGCCTCCAATTCGCCGGGAGTGAGGTACTTCTTACCGCCAGGCATGGTGAACAAGGACTACAAACATGGTGCTCCCACAATGCACCACTGGGTCCCCGATTTTTTCATACTGTACACCCCCCCCGCAGACCCATTCTCTCACATGGGGGCCCACCAGCTTTCCCCCCCTTTCCCTTTAAAAGGCTAAAATTTTTAAAATAGATACATCCGAAACAGTGGCTCGTAAGCGTATATCGACCGAAACAAAAAAATTAAAAGAAGCTGCCATTTGAACACCTTAGGTTTGTTTTGGTCATGTTGTAGTACAAATGTATTTTTTTTAAATAGAAAAAACAAAAAATTTTAAAAAAAATAAAATTTTTTTTAAAAAAAATGAAAAACCATCTCAAATCAATGTCAGTCCTATCTGTAGACACATCCCGCCTCATCCACCCAGACAGTGAATAGAAAAAGAACATGGGGGCCCCGATCATGTTTGTGACAAAAGAGTGATAGTCCTGGGGTAGGTTGATAAACAGCAACCCCCCAGGAGGTACTACTGTCCTGCCAAGTGGTGTAAAGGAAAACCTGTAATTGTTTTACATAATGGTGGGGTTACTGGTGTCTTTTTCTGTTTCAATACGACTGCAAGATTTCAGGTATGTCTTCTACTTCTCCTTTTGGTCACACTAACATGCATTTAAAATATTTATATATACACAGAAAGGGGGCTAGTACCCCCCTTTTGTATATATTAAAAAAGGAAAAAAAGGGGAAGCTTTTTTTTCCCTTTTTTTGGGCCCCCCCTGCCCCCCCGTGGGATGGGCCCCGGGGTGTTGAAAAAAAGATATATACATGTACACACACTCCTCTGGGTTTTCTTCTATTTTCTTGCTAGTTCTTGTTTTTTCCTTTTTTCTCCAGGGGGGAAATGGAACAGAATTCTTCCTCCGTAAGCTATGCGTGTCAAAAAAGGGGGGAAATTAACGTGGGGGGGGAAAGGGGGGTCCCCTTTTTTCCCGTATACATTACTAAAGTTAATAAAAGAAACTTTCGTTTTTTTTTTTGGGGCCCCTCCTCAGTGGATAGGGGCCCGGGTTGGGGTTTAAAGAAAAAAGGATGAGTGAAAGTGTCCTGAAAATGTTCAATTGCAGCTAAACTGGTGACACAAAATCTCCAACACAAAAAACTAAAAACCATTCAGTACACAGACAAACAATAAATCAAGAACTCCCAATGGAAATAAGTCACTTTTCTGATTTTTTTTTGGGGTTTTTATAATTTCACCCATGTTACTGTGTTTATAATTTGTGTAACTGTGTTGTGTACCTGTACCTAAATAAACTTGCTTACAAATTTGGGAAAAACCCCCAAATGTTGTAAGAAGAACAGGGGAAAAAAGTCTTTGTTCTTCAGTATTGCCCCTTTTAAATCTGCAAAAAACTTTTTTCTGACAGTTCTGGATGTAAGAAGTTTTTAAAACTCAGGTTGGGATTTAGGGGTCAAATAATCACATGCTTCGGGTGCATTTCTTAGGTATTTCATGAAATGTAGCCATTTTAGCGCGCAGCTGACTGGCAAAGCAGTGAGCTGCATTGGAAAATAACTCGAATGAACTATCAATATGTGTTTTTATATGTAATGCCTCAGGCTTAACATAATTATTACATAATAATTTTTCCCCCAAAATTTAACCAGTCAGCGGGAAGGGGGGACCCCAACACGGGGGCATCTTGTTCATCATAAAATATGGTACATACAGACTTTTATATGAAGCTTTAGAGGTGTATATCTGTGTGTATATGCCCCCGGGGTTTTAAAAGGTAGTCACCCTTTTTCAGTTTAAAGACCTGTGTTTTTCCCCGATTTTAATAATCCCCATTTTTTTTGATGGTCATCTAGTTTATAGATCCTTTGTTTTACGGGGTTCATTTACTTTCCCAAAAATGACCAATTTTTAAAATTTAGTTCTCATTTCTTACAAATGTCAATACAGGTGGGCCCTGCTTATACAGTAGGTTAGTAAAAAACAGGTTGGTTCCCGGCTACTCTGTAAAGTGAAAAAATTTCGAAAAAAAGGTTTTTTTTTTTTTTAAATTTTTAGATACATAAAAAACAAGCCTGATGACATTTTAAATCATATATTAACCTTTTTTAGGTCGAGACCCCCCTTAAACTTGCTTTCAGGGTCAAAATTTAAAAAAATTTTTGAAATGATAAGAATCTTTTCCGAAGGTAATGAAAAAAATAAAAATTTGATAGAAAATAGGGAATTTTTTGGGGGGAAATTTAGTGGTCTCTGCAATTAAAAATGGATCCCCCCGGTTTTTTTTATGCCCAAACTCAAAAATTTTGAAGTGTATTTTTTTTAAATGCTTTTTTAAATGTATATTTGGGGGGCTAAAGACTAGTCAAACATTATTCCTCTTGGGCAGGTGGTTTTTTGGGGGCTGCACTTGAACAGCATTCTGAAAAGAAAAAATCACGAACACCTGGGGTCCACTGTATATGCACTATTTTTTTCCCCAAAGGGGACCTATTTTTTGGTTTTCCCGTGTTCCATTGACCAAACTCGTAGCTTTTTGCTAGTATTCCTTTTATTCTATTGGTATAAGAAACTGCCCTTTTACCTTTTCCCGCTCCTAGTAAAGTGATCAAAATTGGTATTTTGGTAATTTCACAAAAAATTTAAAAAAATTCAAATTTAAAAATGGGGGCAGAATAAACAATGAACATTCTTGGCACTAAAAAACATTTATTCTGTTCATTAGTTACATCCCCAGGTCTCTCCTATACAGTGGTACCCTCGACTTACGTTTAACCGTCAGAGAGGGCTATCTTAAGCAAACAATCGTTGGGGGAATCAATTTTTCCCCCCTGAAATAAGGGGGAAAAAAATTTAATCCCCAAGACTTCCCAAAAATAGTTAAATAAAATATTTTTTTGAACTTTTGGGGGTTAAAAAAAACACAATTTAATAAAAAATATCTAAAAAACACATGCAAATATTGAACAATAAATGTCCTTTTTTTTATTGAAGAGTTGTTGATGTTGGAGGCGGGAGGGGAGAAGGTGGAGTAGTATGCTAGTGTTTGGGGAAGGGGGAAACCCCCTTTTCCCAAAAAATCAGGGGGCCCCAAACCCCCTTTTTTTGGGGTTTCTGGCCCTTTTTTTTTGAATGTTTCACTCCCCCATGAATGTAACTCCCCATGTCCACCTCCCCGCCATAAAATTTCCCTCTGCATTTTCCCTTTCCTTTCCTCCCTGCATCCTTGCTACACTCCCTGCATCCTTTACACTCCCTGCATCCCTTTCACTCCCCGCATCCTTGCTACACTCCCTGCATCCCCACACTCCCTGCATCCCGCTACACCCCTGCATCCTTTTTTTCACTCCCCCGCATCCTTGCTACACCCCTGCATCCCCCCCTCCCTGCATCCCTGCCCTCCCCGCATCCTTGCTACACTCCCCGCATCCCTGCCCCCCCCCATCCTTGCTACACTCCCTGCATCCCTCTACACTCCCCGCATCCTTGCTACACTCCCCGCATCCTTGCTACACTCCCTGCATCCCCGCCACTCCCCGCACCCGCCACCCCTGCATCCCCGCTCCTCCCTGCATCCCCGCTACACTCCCCCCCCTCCCCGCTACACCCCCGCATCCCCGCTACACTCCCCGCATCTTTGCTACACCTTTCCCGCATGCCTGCTACCCCCTGCATTTTGCTACACTTCCTGCATGCCCTTTTTCCCCCCTGCATGCCCCCTCCTCCCCCCATCCCTGCCACCTCCAGCATCTTTTACACTCCCTGCATGCCTGCTACACTCCTGCATAAATGCTATACTCCCTGCATGAATGCTTCACTCCTTTTTCATTTTTACCACGGCT